>LRSR01013894.1:0-17370 GCA_001579985.1 Hypsibius dujardini
GGTGCCGGCAGATTCTGCGCGGCCTGAATTATCTCCATTCCAGGGTACGGTTTAGCCGATGGGAACCGCAATTGCGGCGTGTCATCCTATATGTCTGATCCGGTTTTTAATTCCGCTTGTCGTTGAATGTGGGCTGTTATAGGATCCTCCCGTTATTCATCGGGACCTGAAATGCGATAACATTTTTGTCCTCGGCACCACGGGCAGTGTGAAGATTGGCGATCTCGGCCTGGCCACGCTGAAGAGCAAGGAGGGCGCCAAGAGTGTTATTGGAACTGTAAGTGGCAACGGCGACGACGTCCGTCCGAAAATATATTCCCTGGACGCTGCAGGGTGTCGGGGTATCCGCCTCGGTCGGTTGTGTCTGTTTGTCTGCACGCTCGACCACGTGCGCCTGTTTAGCCGTTGGAATGTCTGTCTGCGTCAGGATGTCTCAATTCTTGTTCCGACTTTGCTCTCCGGTAGTTTTTCTGTGCCTGTGTGTCTGTCTGTTACCTGCTATCTCTGACTGACGTTTGTCCGTTTGTCTGTTAACTTTCTGTCTGTATTAGCTTGTCTGCGTCCGCTTTAGTTTGATTGTCTAAACCTTGTCTGTGTGTTTGCACACCATTCTCCCTGCATGCCATATTTGTCTTCCTTCAAGCATGGTTGTCTTAATTGTCTGAATCATTTGACTGGTCTTTCCCTAAGCTGTCTCACGTTTCTCTCTATTTATTTGTCAGATTTGCAGTAAAGTGTCTGGATCAGTTGTCTATATCTTTCCCTGGTTTTGTATGAGCAATTCCTCTGCCAGCTACTTCAGCTGCATTTGTCTGTGTCTGTTTCACTCTTTGCCTTTTCTTACATTTTTTTGTCCCGATTTGCATTGCTCACGAGCCGTTTCCATTCAAGTTTATGAGTTGTTTTGTCTTGCCCGTCTACACTGCCAGACTGGTCCGTGTAATTGCTTTTTGTCTGGAATTAATTTTTGTCTCTCTCCCTTCCCATTTCCCAGCCCGAATTCATGGCCCCGGAAATGTACGAGGAGCAATACGACGAGGCGATCGACGTGTACGCCTTCGGGATGTGCATGCTGGAAATGGCCACTTCGGAGTACCCCTACAGCGAATGCCTCAACGCCGGGCAAATTTATCGTCGTGTCACAGCTGTAAGTAAGCGTGTCTGACGTCGTGATTTTTATATAGAACTTTTTCCGTCCCGTCATTTATCAATCTCGTGATGCCGCGACGAGGGAAAGAGATGATGAAATTCCAAATGTCACGTCTGTATTTGCCTAACCAGTCTCCGCTTTCCCCCACTCCTCCTCCAGGGTATCCGACCAGCTGCCTACGATAAAGTGGAGGAGCCGGAAATCAAGGAGATTATCGACCGCTGTATCCGTTACAAGCGGTCCGAACGCTACTCCGTCAAGGACCTCCTCGCGCTGGAATTCTTCCTCGAGGACAACTCAGTGCGGGTGGAGTTTGTCAAGAAGGATACAGACATCCACTCGAGCGATCCGAAGATTCTGCTGCGTGTGCGCGTCCCCGAGGCGCGGGCTACTAAGCTCAAGTACCGCGAGAATGAGGCGATCCAGTTTGACTTTGACATTGCGGAGGAGAGCGCGGAAGCGGTCGCCCAGGACATGGTCAAGTCGGGCTACTTGCTGGAGGAGGACCAGCGCGCGGTGGCTAAACAGATTCGCGATCGCGCCATGGAGATTGGGAAAGAGCGGGATCTGTTGAAGACGCAAAAGAAGGCCGATTCGACGGCCGCGTCAACGGCGTCTTCAACGTCGCCGTCGATCTTGCCGCAGAGTCTGCCGGTGCCGTGTTTCTCCGCACCGGTGTCGCAGCTGGAGGTGACGAAGGAGGTGGTGCGGAAGATCAGTGTGCAGGAGAAGATGCCGGAGTCTGCACCAGCGCTGCAGGCCGCAGCGGCACAGGCCCCGGAGAAACCCGCGGAGGTGGCGCCTTCCAAAAACGCGAAGGTTTGTGTGGCTTGCTGATTAGAATTCAGACCAATAGATGGGACAAAGCGAAACAGCTATCGAATCAAAGAGATCCGAAGCGAAAACTCAAAGCACGTTCAGGCAAACAGACGGTGACAGTTAAGATGGTCAAGGATTGTCAAGTGAGATAAGGGCATCTGTTTGAAACATTTCAAGTAACCAATGATTCAGGCAGATGTATACCGGCAGAAATGAGTCAAACGAACTGATGCAGACAATCCATGGTCTACAACGCTGATACCAGACAAACGTGTAGTAAAAGACAGTCAAGATTCAGACAACCAAGATACTGACTTAGGCAGATGCAGGTAGCAGTTACAACCGACGGACTCACAAGTCATGCAGTAAGCAAAACCACACTGAGACTGATTGTTTTTGGTTATAGGACATCCTGAAGGAGCTCGACGAGAAGCTCACCAACATCACCATGCCGACGAAGAAGCCGCCGAAGGGCCTGGACATCCCCGACACCCCCAGCGCCGGTTCCACGCCCAACCACATCACCACGCCACCTCACGCCGTGGAACTGCCGAATCAGCCGGCCAACTCGGCCGTCATCGATCGACTCACCCTCAAACTGACTGAACTGTCGAACGAGGAGCCGTCCTCTTCTTCGCAGCGCATGATCGTCACATCCGCCACGCCGTTATCTTCGCCGCAGGATCCACGTGTGTCCCCGCTGACGGAAGCTGCACCCAATTTGCATCATGCTGCAACCGCTCCGGCTGCTGTTGCGTCAGTGGCCGTAGTACATCCTCCTGCTTCACCAAGTATGCCTTCAGAACTGGGTAGTAGACGGACAGAGGGAGAAGCAGCGTTCAGGACAGCTTTGGATTCAGACAGACAGGCGCAGACATGTGACATGTGGTAGATTCACAAATTCTCAACCAAGTAGAGCAACAAACGGACAGACAGGCAGACAGACAGGCAGACAGACAGACAAGCAAATGATTAAACAGATAAGTCGCAAACTGACTCACAGAAAAGAAGATAAAGAGTTGAAAGACTGTTTGACAGACAAGGCTGGCAGTTAAGAAAGGTAAACAATTAAGCAGATAGGCAACAGGATAAATGGAAGACAGATCAACAGACATGCAAGTCTTACAGGCATACAAGGCGGTAAGGTAACAGGGAATACAACCAGATCAGACAACATATCGGTAGGCATATGGGAGACAGACAACCATGGAAATCAAGAGATGGAGACGGCAAACAGACAGACAATGAAGATATGTGACAGCTGGATATGCTTTTGTATGACAAAGAATTTGGAAGTCAACAAGACTGTTTTTTGCTGTCGGAGTGCGTCAATGACACCGCTCTTTCCTCTTTCAGACGCCGCTAGTAATATTCCCTCATCATCAGCGTCCTCCGCA
Source organism: Hypsibius dujardini (assembly GCA_001579985.1). Classification (NCBI taxonomy): domain Eukaryota; kingdom Metazoa; phylum Tardigrada; class Eutardigrada; order Parachela; family Hypsibiidae; genus Hypsibius; species Hypsibius dujardini. Next base: position 3,367 of record LRSR01013894.1, read on the forward strand.
TCGATCGCTTCGACAATAGCTTTATCGACCTCATCCACCGTCGCCTCTCAGCAGCTTCCCGCCACCGCCACCGACACATCCAGCGCATCTCTTCCGGCGATTAGCCAGCATACGTTGTTGCCGTCTGCCTCATCATCATCCCCCCTTCCCACTACATCGGCGCCGTCGTCCCTGTTAAATCCCGGCTTGGCCGGCGGACCCAGTGTCAAAAAGGGCCGCTTCGGCGTGACTGTGATTAAGGACGCCGTCACCGAGAGCACGGCGCAGAACAAGGCGTCCCCCTCCCTGACCTCCGACGAGAACCGCAGCTCCGTCACCGATTTCAGCTCCTCCAACGGCGTCACTTTCTCCTCCAACTCCTCCCAGGAGTCTGGCAACAGCGAACTGGTCAAGCTGACTGGCGGCGGCAACGGCGGCAGTGTGCCGCGCAACTCTGCGGAGAATCTCACCACGACAAGTGTGTTTGCAATTGAGCGATTGCTCCGGGATCAGCAGCATCCGGTCGTGCAGCGGTCCGCGTCGTTTGAGGAGGACGACCACTGGGGTGAATTGGATGCGATCCTCAAACGGTAAGAACTGTAGAGGTATATTCAGTTTAAATTGAATTAATTGCAGTTCACGGTCAGGTCATTTTGAATTCGAAATATATATAGTTTTTCTGTTAAATTTAAATTAAAGGGAGTTAAATTTCTCTGATCAGAGTAATTTAAATCGGAAATCGAGAAGAGACGCTGCCTGAGAAGGCGGACAGCAAACCTGACTGGCGTTAAAATCTGTGAACTAATTTTCTGTGGAAGCGAGCTGACGAATTAAATGTGTACAATTTTAACAATTAGAGATCAATTAGTTAACTAGAGATAAGGATTTGAACTGAACTGACAAAGCCATTTTTATGTTCTCTCTTTTTCAGGCACTCAACGGAGCGGGACGATCTGACGCGCCGACAGCAGGAAGAGCTGCGCAACTTCTTTGCCCTGAACGGAATCCGACACCCCGCGGCCGCCCACCACAATGAGGCGGTCCGGAAGAACTCGCTCCTGCTGAACGGCGCTGTCGGTGGCGGACCCACCGATTCCGGTGTGCTGGTCAACGGCTACACCAGCGAGGACGCCGGCGCGGCCACGGTCAGCCGGTCCAGCAGCCTGCGGAGCCCGCGACGGACAGTCCGACGGAAGCTCGTCCACCGGAAACGCGTGGCGACGGTGTCATTGGTGTCGCACATCCACGCCCGCAGGAACTATCCCTCGCCGCCGTCATCCAGTGGTCGACCGTTGGGCGGCAGTCCGCAACAGCAGCAGCAACTCAAACTGGAAGGCGCTGTCAGCAGCAGTGCAGTGCGGTCGTAATTTTTAGTGCTTTCGTTTAGACGTGCGTGTGGGTGTGTGTGACGGTCAGTCAACCAGTCAGCCAGTCAGTGGTGTCTGCTTTTTGGACGAACAGGATAGTGATGGCTGCCTCCTCCCCCTTTCTCTTTCTTCTTTCTTTTTTTGCGCTCAGCTTCTCTGGAATTTTTAGAGAACAGACCAGTTATCTGTGAATACAGCAGTATGTGTGCGTGTGTGGGTGGCGTGTGTCTGAGTCTTACGTTTTGCGGGGATTACCTTTTCTTTTTGGGGAGGGCAGCTGCTGTATATTTGCCGCGCACAACTGATAGAAAGAGCGATATTTTCTCCTACGACGACTTGGGTTTCTCTTTTGTTTTTAAGTTATTTCTTTTCCTCTTATAACTCGTAGGTAAGAAAGAAATCCCTTTTTTGGCACTGTTTTTGCCCCCCGATAGATGTGGATGTACCGTATGTTGCATACAGTCTGGACGCTTTGTCGAGAAAGAGACTCATTCGGTTGCCGGCGATGCTTTTTTTGTACAGAGAATAAAGTCTTCTGGTTTGAATGGCATCGAATTAAGCATCTTACTCGTATTCTTGCCGAACAGACATGAAACGTACTACAAGACCGCAATCCGGTGCAATATTACGATGCGAGTATACAGTGAGTATGTAATAATAAGTGCGTTATTGTGGGTTTAATTGAAGATAGAGCAAACCCCCGTTAGCGGGATTGGGAGCGACTTAATTAAGGAATTTCGTTTTCTTGCACGCAGAATGAACGCTGCCAAGCACCAAGACAATTAAGGCGCACGGTGGCATGTGCAGATAATCTGCATTTCTTAAGTCTGGATACTTGTCCAGCCGGGGCTGTCCATTACTAATCTCCCCCTAGTCACTTAAAAAGGAGAATTAAAATTAACTGCCATTCTGACGGTCTAGTCAAGTCCTTGTGCTTTGGAGAGCTGCCTTAGTAGCAGGAAAACAAGCATTAAGATTTACATGCATTTACTGTATTTCGAGTAACTTTGACTTCAGATTTGTCATAACATCTCATCTCATGACAGTTTCACTTGCAACAGACGTTACATTAAATTCAGTAAAAAAGGACCGTGTAAAAAGTGACAAATTGATGGAAAATTTGTTTTGAATTTAGAGCTCCAGGAAACTAATTGCAGTCCTTCTAGCTCTTGAACCTTTTGGTATGAGACAAAGGGTGTATTTCGGCTCACCCTCCACTTGGTCGATAAATCGGCTCACTCATGGATTTCTTTGATGGCAGCTGTTTAATTGTTTGATTTTCAGAAGGGCTACAGTATATTAGGATATAGTACAAATCAAATCAAACAATCAAGCACCTGTAATGAAAGAGAAACCCATGAGTGAGCCGATTTATCGACGAAGCGGAGGGTGAGCCGATATACAGACTTTACCTCATACCGTTTCTACTTTCCCATTAATTAATTTTGCCCTAAATCTTGACGCCGAAAAAGCTGGATTTGGGGCATGAGTTGCGAAAGAAAAATTTTACAGATTCTTTGTTCGGTGCATCATTAAACCCGATTTTGTTTCAGGTATCATTAGGTAAAACATTCGAGTGCCCAATGTACTATTCGAGAAGAATTGGGCGCCTGCCATGCTTTAATGTCCCTAACATTTTCTCAGAATGATGCTGTAAGTAAGAGGATTTCATTGAACACAATTGTAGCATCGGTTCCAGCCTCCAATTATACTATACTGAAACCGGCTGACATTCGAATCATCGTACCTGACCCAGTCTCAGTTCCCATGGGGACTTTGTTGGTCAACTAAGGAAACTGAATATCCATTTTGAACGAATACTGATACTATAGTCATACTGCATACTCAAAGATCCCCATGATAAATCTAGCTACCGCTGCATGATTTTCAAGCGTGATATTCTCCCCATATCCAATTCTTCCCAAAATTTCTAATAAATGCTAGATTTTTTTCTTAAACGTCACGATAGACGTACAGTGTATGCGAATACAAGTAAGAGTACATTGTTAATAGCCAGCGCAAGAGTTCCAGTTAAGGGTTGCTTGGCAGTAGCGCTCCCGTTATTATTATTCGGCACGGCGGTTGAGGAATTGCTCGTCGGTTGAGTTGTTACATCGGTCAGCTGGGTGGTGTTTGTCGGACTGAAGGCGTTACAAAAGTCGGTGCTGCAGGAACAGAGTGTGTAACTGCCATCCGGAGTCGGACCGTGGCCGTTCATCGGTCGCGTGTCGCAGCCGTTCGGGCGCCACCACTCCGCACAGCTACGATTTGTGTGCACTTTCATATGGAAGAAAAATTTCGCAAGTAAGAGAAAAGGGAAAAGAGGAGGAAACTGCGAGAGTTCACAGAAACACTGTACCGATGCCCTGCGCGGTTGTGAATGTGCCGACTTTGCAGTTATGGGGGCACAGCACTTTCTCGACGCCCTGAGCCGAGACATTGAATGAATGGGTCCTGCTCACAGGGTCCGGCCCCGTCAGTGTTGTAGCGACAAGCGTAGCAGTTTAGGGCTACCAAAATATAGTCCATTAGTTTGCGACGTGAAAGATTATAAGACAAACAAACAGACAGACAGACAGACAGACAGACAGACAGACAGACAGACAGACAGACAGACAGACAGACAGAGGCTTTTCAGTTGGTGGCGCTGGTGTCTCCACCGGTGGTAGCATTGTGTTGCAAAAGTCGCTGTTGCAAGTGCAGAACTCATCGACACGATTAGCAGGACCTGGAGCAGTACGAATATTGCATTTGTCGGCGTCACTTTTCACAGCTGCACAGTACCGACGAAGATGGATGGCCTTGTCTGAACAAACATACAATATAGAAAAATATTTCTCATCCATTTCAGCAAGAGCGTCCGCCATAACTGGTGATCACGTGAAATTGAAGTAATTTCTCTAAAACACACCTGCATGCATTGGCCAAAATGGCTCAAACTCCGACCACCCTATTTTGCAGGTAGAAAGTTGGCTTTAATTCGGTTGGTTTGAGGTTTTTGCCACGTGTGTACATGTAATATATCCCTTTCTCATGGATCGCGGTCTGTCGCTAATAACTCAAATGTGTTACTGTGTGTGTGTATTGCGGACCAGGCGTGCCGCGTGGGTGCATTTCTCAAAAAAGATTACACTAAATTGTAATAAACTATCAATTATACTTTTGGTTTTTCTGTGATGAAAATGGCGTTTCCCTTTATTTAGTGATTTATTGAAATGCGCAACAAGTGACGAAAATGGGCTGGTACGTGTACGAGCATAACTTAAATATATAGCACAATAATGTTAAAAAAATTCAACGGTTTAGACCACAAAGCATCGTTGCGTATGATTATGAAAAAGGTCAGTGGGAAAAAAACTATAGTCAAGTGCAAAAACTAGCAGCGAGAAACAACCAAGGCGGCGATCACGGACGACTACATCCAGTTGATGAAGGTCTGCCCAGAGAGTCGTTTGAGAAAATACCGCATATCCATACGATCCGAATGAAGGGGCCACTGAAGGTGGTTAGGTTCACGGAAAACTGTGTTTACGTTCAGTCAATTTTCACTGTCGAGTAGATCTTGCGGACGAAGGCGTTAGTGCCGGCGTAGCCAAAGGTGCCGCAGACAATGCCTAAACCCATACTCAGGACTCCCCTTCAGGAAGAAAGAAAATTCAGACATTATTTTATTCGTCCGTCAGGCGGTCCATCTGCCTATTTATCTGTTTGTCAGCCTGCCTGTCTGCCAGCCTGTCTGTCTGTCTGTTATCCAGTCAGACTGTCAGACTGTCTGTCTGTCAGTCAGTCTGTCTGTCTGCCTGTAATCAGATTCCATGCCGTGACGGCGTCACGGATACAGAATAAGCTGGCTTTTCACTTACATGTAGCCGAAGTAGAAGACAGTCTGAAATAGGCCGTACATTTTTGTCTTGAAAACAAAATAGTAGTAGGAGTAAAGGAAAACGTAGAAGGCCGTGGAGGCTCCGGCGAGGAAGCTGGTCCATTGCCATCGGTAGTCTTCGGCATTCTGCAAGACAGCATTCAACAGTAAAAATATGGAAATTCAACAGTAAACCTATGGAAATCATGTTGATGTTAGAGAAGGCGCAGAATAACTTAGCGAAAGGTTTTTGCCACGTGTGTAAATGACATTCAAATGTGTGTTCTTTGTCTGAAAAAACTATCGGTAATTAAGGTGAATTACCAGGAGGAAATATGCGCAGACAATGATGACGCAGATGGTGACCACGGCCAGAATCACATAGACCAGGAGCATGAATCCGTAGACATAGTAGATCTTATACGCCCAGAAAGACCTGCACAGCGGATGAAAATACAAATTCCCCTTAACATACTGATCGAACTCGCCTTGCAGGAGCTTCCCCGTTTCTTACGTGAATATGAAGTACATCTCGATGAAGATCGAACCAAATGGCAGGATCCCTCCCAGCAATGCAATCACATACGGCTCCATGTACCACTTCTTCTCCGGGATCGGTCGCGGGACCGCGTTCACCCGACACGGCGCGTCCGCTTGTCCCGCCAAGTTCCGTCCCAAAATCGTCCCTACCAGGTTGAGGGGGAGGATGATGAAGAGACAGATGGCCGCCACCGCTAGCATAGTCAGGAAGGGGATGGCGCGTGCGACGTGGTAGTACATGGCAATGAAGTTAAGGAAGAATGCCATCCCACAGACCAGTGAGGGGAAGAAGAAAGAACTGATGAGCATCTGCCGGATCCAACGCTTCCCACCTTTTGTGCAAGCAAAAAAATTAAATTAATAAAGTACCTACGCTAGTCTGTTAGTGAGTTAAAAGTTAATTACTGAGGGAGTTATACTAGATTTATTTATTACACTGACCCGTTTTAGTCTGGTTATTTAATGACTGTAATTATCAGAAAGCTTTGAGTTTAGTTTTTTCAGACCCAAAAAAACCACACTAAAATATATTTACCGCACTAGCTTATACTTTTGGTTTTTCAATTACTGTAACTTTAAGTTTGCATTCGCACCTAGTCTGGCGTACAACGAGCCACCAAAGTAGCCGTTAACGGGGGATGTGGCTGCGTAGACAAAAATAGCCGCCGCCAGGAGGGACGAGCGTTCAGTATAGAGATCCCCGAAGATGGCCAGAGCGATCGTGCAAACCGTCACCACGGCCAACTGGTAGCCGCACCCGATGAGGGCGGAAAAGAGCGTCGGACGGGAGGGCGCGCGGAACACGTCCCCATGGACCTGCTTCCACCCGTATTCATCCCCCAAATCCCGCTCCAGATCGTCCATGTCTTCCTCCTTGCTATAGCGGGCGTAATCCTTCCGCAACGTCCGCATCAAGATCATCGACACCAGACCGACCAGGAAGATGACCATCATGAAGGAGTTGAAGATGGAGAACCAATGGATGCGGTGCTGGAAGAAGGACGGATCGAGGTACTTATCGAAGCGATCGTGGTATTTCACCGCGGACGGCTTCCAGTTGACCTCGTAGGTGAAGGGGACGGCGATGCCGGGCTCGAGTTTGACCTTGTTCTCGTTGGTCATGTTAACGTCAACGATGCGGTTACCGGCGTACCCGATGTCCAGGCGACGGTGTGTGAAGAGGTAGAATGACTTGGTGGACTCGTCATACTCGCCGATGGTGCCCCACAGGGGAAGATCGTCCAAATAAGCCTAGAAAGTGAATCAATCAATCAATCTATCTATCAAATGGGGGCAAAGTTGTTCACTAGGTAAATTATCAAGCGGGAAAGCGATTGCTTCCAATCACGTGCCTGAAACCAGTAGTTGTTCCGGATGGCGTATTTGAACGAATCCAGTTTGTCCTTATCGAGATTATCGATGGTGCAGTACTGCAGCTTACTCTGCGTCCGCTTGTAGTGAATGTCTAAACCGCTAAACTCCAGCTCGATTCCTTGAAGATCTTCGGCCATACTGCAAATAAAGTGCAAAAGATGAGTTTATTCTTTCGATAACTCCATTGAAATATTAATAAATAACTAAAATGCGACGAAAAAGCATTGAGATCGAATTGGAAAATATATAACAATGGAAAGTCAGGTGTGCATAGGCATACAAATCAAACTTACTTAACCAACAAGAGATGGCCATCTATTGATTGATGAATTGGCTGGAAAACTGATTCATTTTTCTTTTTCGCTCGGTAATCTTACTAAATAGTCTTCCCTCCATGCCCGGTAACAATGAAAACCAGTAAGTTAGAAACACTTTTTCAAGCAAAAACGAATCATAATTGGTATTCGGACTTCCCCAATCGATCGGCACAACAGACAATGCAACCAAGAGCAGAAACACAACACAATGAGCAAATTCTCGAACCAAAACGAGCGATTGATTGCTGTAATGGCAAAAACACCAACGTTTCTCCTAACTCTAGCTCATTCCTCCAAAACCCCAATTAATTCTCTCACTATACAAACCATCACTTGCTCATAATGCATAAATGTCTTCAACATTACAAACATTACTTCGCATACACAAATTCGGTTCTCCGTGGTAAAAAACAGGAAGAAAACAAACGGAACACACCAACAAGATCCTTAACGTAAACAATTGATTGATTGTTGTATTGACACGAAAATGTGAGCTGGTCTTTCCATCAGCACTAAACCTCCCAAAATAAACGAATTCTTCTCCCCACGAAAGGGAAACATTTATTCTCCGCTATATTCAGCATTCAAAATTGGCTAGTCTGCTGAATTTTACTTCTGTTAAATTCGTTCTACGGCAAAAAACGATCAAATCGTACCTTTCATGGTAGTGATTTATTCCTTCCTTTTTGCCCTGACAAAAGTGGAGGGAAAAGTAGTTGTACGTCTCCTGCCGGTTGGCGTACGGCCCAATGGTGTTCATCCACAGCACCACTTCCTCCGAGTCGTCGTAAGTGTGGGAATGCTCATCTGCAAGACTGGTGAAGCACTGCATGAACACGATCAATAGGAAGAACGCGGTGGCACGCTGCGTGGCTGCCATCTTCGCTCAGATAGATTGCAATATGACACACGGTGTCAAATGATCTCCTGCATCGGTTGAACTTTAATTTGGTGGGGGAGAAAAACGGGCGCGAAACACGTCCCCGGAATCAAAAGAGGAGTTCCATGCTTCTACGGTGTTTTGTTTTTGGGTCGTCATCACAGCCGCGTCGACGTGGTTGCCAACTGGCAGGCCGACGGGCACACTTCGCAATTAATAACTGTTATGGCGTGCCGGGTGGGCCAGTCAAAAAGCTGTCTCTGTCTTCATTTGTCGGACATCGAATTATTTTTCCTTCTCTTTCGCCCCGCCGCCGAGTACTATCTCACTGAAAAAGGAATTCCATTCATTTTCCAATTAAAAGGCCAACTAATCTCCCACTCTGGCCAACTAAAATGGATTGGTACAAGTTCGACGACGACATTAAGAACATCAAGATGGGCTAAGTGGCGCCACACATGCGATGTGCGATGTGCGATGTGCACACCTGCGACATGCGATGTGCGAAGTGCGAGATGGGCCCCACACAATCCCGATGGCGCATTCCGATTCCCGCTTTGTCAACAATGTTTCTTTCAATGTTTCGGAATCCGAATTGCAAGTTCACTTCCATGTCATGCACGTCGCTGGCGCCGCTGCCGTGCCCAGTAACAACCGCAAAGTCCATGTAAACTAATTACATGGTTTTTGTTGGGGATATTCAATCAATCAATGAGATAGTCCGTGTGCTAATTTGTGCTACGACAATAAATAGGCTAATGGTTCAATCAATGGAAGGCTTCGTATGTAATGGGTCGCTGCTTGAATTGGTAGGACGGTACGTTTGGTTTTGAAATTAATATCTGGCACTTTGCTTATGGTTGACAGGCAGCCCCGACGGGAAAAGGTGGGCGACACAGGGCCGAGCTGAAGGTCCTGGTTTTGGGTGAGCATGCTGATCAAGTTGTAGGCATAGATGGATACACAAGTTACACACATAGACAGAATGCTTAGCTGACCGAGTCAAGCCATTTCACTCGTTCGATGCCTTGCTTCGGTCACCTGACCGAGTCAAATGGCTTGACTTGGTTAGCCGAGCATTTAGGCCATATGTACACAAATTGATCCACAGCTTCTCTTCCCTGTGAAAGGTTTCTTTTTTCCATATCCTTGTTGTATCTAAAGAGACGAGCCGGACAGAACAGCAGAAGCCAGAGTGGCCTGTCTGTCGACGCGCTAGTATCATGATTGTGCGCACTTCATCCGACTTCAGTCGTTGCAGCTCTTCACCCAAGTCGCTGCAGCCTGTGATGTATCTATTCCTCTCCAGACTGTCCTGTGGTTCTGGTTCTAGTTCTATTTTAGTGTGTAACATTAACACAATTGTGTGTGACATTAAAAGGAGTTATGTAACCTCAAACGGCCTTAATCTTACACATTTTTGTGGATTCCCCCAACAGTTTTGTCTTGGATGAATAATGATGTTAGCTCAGCTGTTCTACACTGACAGATACATTGTACTGGTGTGGTTATTTTTGGTGTGCGAGCACGAGGGCAAGCACGCGCAGCACGAGTTTAAAATAACTAAAATTCGATACTTGTGTAACTTTTAATTTGGACTTAATTTAATCCCTGGATCCCAAATGGCCCTATTACGTACGGAATCGTTTCGCGGAAATGGCGATACGTATCTCTGTCCTTTTTTGTTTCCGATTCAATAGTAAAACTGGCCAATTGTGTGGACAAACATTTGGTCAGGGTGATGAGGGATATACTTCCGTATTAATTGAGGCTGCCAAACAAGACGGGCAAGACACCGGGAAGATGCGTCAAGGACTCGCTTGACATTTTCATTTTCCACATAGGCTCTGTTCGTCCGGACTGTCCGGCACCGGGCTGAGTGACAGCGGCTGCCGGTCTTCCAACCGTAAGACATCCGACCTTTTCCATCTGTTTTTTTTAAACAAAGGAGATAGAAGAGATTTTGAAAGAAATGCTAATTTCGGCGGCTGTAATCTCGACTCAAACAAAGTGCCCGTACCTTGAACCTGTTGAAGGAACTGTAAGCGAGTTCTCCTCCGACTCGTTGACTTGCGATCGGAGATTAGCGGATGACACATGCCGCCAAATCCCGGTTTTGTTGACCTCTTCCGTAAAGTTGAGCGGCGGAGAGGCCTCGCGATCGTGGGGGCTGTTTCCTACGGGAACGGTGAGGTAGTTGCCAGTCGGAAGGCGAATCCGCAGAAAGCCGTCCTCAACATTCGGTGGAGATCCATTCTCCTGTGGTACCAAGCATATGGATGTTAAACAGGGATATCTTTCTGTGAAATGTACAGGCAGACAGACAGATGGACAGGCAGACAGATAGGCATACAGACAGACAGGCAGACGGTCAAGCAGATAAACAAACAGACTGACAGATAGACAAAAAAACGAGCAGGCAGGCAGGCAAGCAGATAGACAGACAGGCATACACCCAGACAGACGGGACAGACAGATACTTGTATAATATTTTGCTTAATACGAGAGATAATCAAGCGTACCCCGATCAAAGAACCGTTGTGACCACTTGCCCGCCTTTCACGATCTTCCTTCTTCCTCTTGACGCTTTCCGGTATGATATCGTCCAAATAGCTCAGTTCGAACTGCGTGAAGATGTAATCGAGAAGTTTACGAACTCCAACTAAGGCACCCACCTAACAGGCCAAAAACACAAAAGCGTCATTTGTTGCCTACCATAATTAATAGGTTAAATGAAATTTCCTTATGGATAAAAATAAATTTACCATAATAGGGAACAACATAGCGGTTTCCAGAAAACTCTTCAGCACCCACAGAACCGCCAGGCAGAGTAGCTGCACGCCGGTGAAGACATGGACCTTTGTGATCCTGACATGCCGCAGGTAATAGTAATCCGGCTGATATTTCAGCGGCATGAATATCAACTTCAGACGGTCCGTAAACTAGAACAAAAATTCTGTCATTCAGAAAATTACGGACCGAAATTCAGCTCACTACTTTCTACAACACAATTAGGTAACACGAAATACCTGTAAGCCGTTCAAGGCATTCAGCCCCATGAAGAGAAAGACCCCAAACAGCACCGGCATCGGGATGACTTGCAGGATGACGGTCATAAAGATGCTCGTACCGATTGCGATGGAGATAGCAATGTTGGTGATCCTCTGTTCGCGAACCCCCAAAAAGGTCGGGTGCTCCCCGGGAGCAGCGACGTCCGACTCCATCTTCAGACTGGCCACATGTGTTAGCGACAACACCGTGTCGGCGATCATCCACGGCATACCCAGGAGTGAGAGCAACCCAGTCAGGATGGCCACGACCAGGAGATCCAGATGGTAGCCGGACCCTTTACGGAAGCGATTTTCTTTGCGGTTGACGATGACGGATGTGATCTGTTGGTCCATGAAGATAAGAATGGTCGCGAGGAGGCCGGGGATGAAGGCGGCTAGGGCGGTCCACCAGGGGTTGTCGCCGAACGGCGGGACGATCCACGAGCCGTTACGCATATCGTACGTCGGCTGAAATATTTACAGAAAAAATATATACAGAAAAAAAGGAGTAACTTCTGTAGTAGTATTTTTGCCACAGTTTCTAAAGTTACCAAAGTTACCAGAGTTTCCAAAGTCACCAAAGTTACGAGGAACTGATTGAAATTCGTAATTTTTGCTGTTGGCTCGACTTGAGCGACCCGTGTGAACACTTCAGATGATTTCTTTCGTCGGCCACTATTAGTATTCTTCATTGTGATATGCTGACTATAATTGAATACTTTATAGTATGCCCGGAACGATCATGAGTAAAAATACTAATTCTATTATTATTAAAATGCAAAATAAACGAAAATTGCTATACTAAAACGAAAAAAAAGTGATATGTCAATTTAATTTAATTCAGTCTCACTTATTTATTAACTGCACGGCATTTTAATTAATATGTGTTAATTAAAAACAAAAGCTCAAAATGGGGAACTATTATTTCTGTTAATAGAGTAAAAAACTCAGAAATTAAATAACTATGCAAAGTATTTCAATTATTATTTAAAGTACTAATTAAAAATCAAAAAGATAAAAATGAAGGAAACTATTATCTCCATTGATAAATTAAAAACTAAAAAGCTCAAAATGGGGGAATCAATAAATTGTATTTAACACACTAAAAAATTTCAGACCTCATTGAGATCTGCATACACTAAGTAATTATAATTGCTGAAACTCTCAACGATCGTCTCTCATTACAAAACTGTACCTCAAGTTTTTGCGGAACGGACAGCTTCGGAGTCGGAATGCCCAGGCAAAAGTCCAATGTCACAAACAGGGAAATACTAATGATCACGGCGAAGTCGCTGACAAACTGTCGGAACCGCGTCGGCAGGTACGGCGACGTCTTGAAGTCCTTCAAAATTCGCGCCACAATATAAGTCCCGAAGAAGAGCAACACCGACAGCAGAAAGGCATCCGGTACGTGGGCATGCACATTACATTCCGGTCCGACCAAACTACCATGGGTGGTCACATTACCAACAGCAAAATGGACGGATTCCAGGCATTGTGCCTTAGTGAAATTGTCCGTCAGGGGACGAAGAGTTTCATTGTTGATCCGGCAGTCACAGAGAGCCGGAGGAAGGGCCCGTTCTGGGAAGGTCCGCAGCGGCTCCTCCTTGGCGATGTGGAAGAGCTTTTTGAAGGCCTCGTAGACGAAGATGGCAGAGACGAGAGCGGCGAAGCTCTCCTCCGTGAAGCGGGTTATGTAGCTGACCAGGAAGCTCAGGTCGAAGGCCACCATCACGAGGAGCTGCAGCATGGACCAGAGCCCGATCCACACGCGGAATGACAGGTACTCTATACCGAAGGACCTGATAAGAGAAGTCTAACTTCACCGAATAATAACGTGAAAGATAATATTACTTAGTAAACCGTACATATACCGTACGCATACTTGGTAACCCCAAAAAATGGTTACTGAGGATCGCATTATACTATGTAATATTATTTTAATATTATGCTTATTTTATACATATTGCATTTATTTTTCCTCTTTCTGTGGGATAAACGTAATGACATACTCGCAAAGGTTGAAGACAATGAGCTCGAAGACGAGAATGGGACCGGTACTACCGAGGATTACCAAAGGCTGACCGGCTGTGAATCCCCAAACTACCCCGGAGAAGGCACGACCTAGAATCGTCTCCATTGCGCCCTAGAAAAAACACACGTAGATGAGATTTTATAGGAGCGCTCACGTGGGTTTTGTGAATAAAAATAGTACCAGTACTGTACCATTCTTTTCTTCAGCAAGTCGCTCATCAGACCGCCGAAGGTGATGAGCGGGGTCATGGAGGCGAAGTATAGGAAGATGAACGAGGCAAGAGACTGCATGTGAAGGGCGTCACGGAAGTCGCTGAGGTAGAACGGCACTTTTCGTTTGATATCTGCGATGAGTCCTCCACAGAACCTGTAAGTGAATGTTACAACACGATGTTGAACGTGTTGCAGTTTCTTCTACGCAGCTTCGGCACTTTCATTATACACTTCAAATTAACTGTAGAAAACCCAACATGGATGTAAATGTGACAAAAGTGTCTGCCAGGCAATCCAATTTTTTTGAACAAGCAGTGATTTTCAAGCAGGTAGGCAAGCAGATAGACTGGAATGCAGGCAGGCAGGCAGGCCAGCAGTCAGGCAGACA
>LRSR01013899.1:0-25355 GCA_001579985.1 Hypsibius dujardini
CACAAATCCGACCTCCGGATCGATCAAACAAACTAAAAATCATGAACAGCGATGATTTACGGAAGAAAACATGGCTCAACGGGGACGTTTAATGAAGAAAGCCATTAAAAATGGCCTTACTTTTGAGAACGTTTTCACAAAGATTTTCCTCCGCAGTATGTTGAAGAGGCAGGCTTTTCAATAGACTGTGCGGCTGGTTAATAAATTCTGCTTGGATGAGGTGTTTTGGTCGTGTGGTCGGATGGAAACACCAAAGAGAAACATGCTGTAAAGAGCAGATTGATCAACCAAGGAACTCGCAAGAGTGAATACAGTGAAAAGTGAATACAGTACGAGCGTTTTTTCACAGCGCCACTGCCACAGACCACACAGCAGAGAGGAAGCAGCGCGAGGCAAACACAAAGTGAAATTTGAAGTATGAGTACGAAATGCGTAGTCGTTTGAGAAGTATACACAGACCCTGATATAAAAAGCGTAGGCCCTAATCATACAACAGCTTGTTGAGACGACTGCTAATCTTGCCTATTTACAGTGGGTTGATTGTGATTGGTTTGTTGGCCAAATACACACCGATCAGCTGGCGGCTTGTATGCGGGGGACCCCATTTCACCTTTCAGTTTTTCTCAGTTCAAAACTGCATGTTTTTTTTATAAAGAATTACCTCAGAGCATTAAGTTAGTTCATCTTCCAATGAAGCATTCGGATTAAATGCTGTAAAAATGCACTGCAGGAAGATGCAGCACCTGACACATACAGTACAGTAGTACAGTATTTCTGCGATAGATAGCGACAGGGTACGAGCTGTGGAACGTTTAATCGGTCACGGGGCGCTTGTGCTGTGTGTACGGTGCACAGAGCCCGTGCACACGTTCCATTCCAGTGCGACTGTCGCTATCTATCGCGGAAATACAGTACAGTATTTCTACTTTGGCGCAGCTCCCTGCAGAGCGCAGCACTGCGCCGGCTAACTGCAAACGGGGGCGGATCGATCGCCCACGGCAACTGCTATAACAACTGTTTGCCTCTCCCTCCCTCTCCCATCCAGGTTTTACCAGTTGACAGGCATCTCCACAATTCTGGATAGCTCATTGCTCCCGTTTGGCATGTGAGTCACGTCCAAGGTTGTGAGAGGCTCATAATTTTGGTGGAAAATTGATTATGCTCTTTCGATGCTCATTCGTATAAACGATCCCCCTAATGACCTCAATCTACAGGACGATTCTTGATACGTTTTCATCTGAATGTGTGTGTATATCTACACTGAATGAGAGCAATCTGAAGTAAAACTGTGCTTTTCAATCCGGATTTCCAAATGTCGGCGGGTCTGCCACCAGCATCCGCGGATGCTCAAGCCAGACCCAGTGTGGATCGGCCGTTGAATGCCATTTTGGAGGACCCGGATGAAAATAAGTCCGCGACTACGGACGGAGGTAGTTTCTTCTCGGACGAGGAGGAGGAGGATACGATTAGTATCCCCAAGTTCACACCGCTCGCGTCGTCGCAAAATGTCCCAGCGAAGATTACATTCACCAATTCGTCTTTCAGCAACTTTATCAAACACAATTCACCGGTTGGTCCAGGGACTGCAAGTACGGACAGCCCTGCCGCAGCAACGGAAACCAATAAGCCCGTGAAGTCACCGCGTCTTTTGAATTTCGATTCGTTTGAATCGGGAACAGACGAGGCAAAGTAAGCCCGAGCATGATAATAACTGTGAAATTAATCATGAGAATTTATGAGGTGCTTTTTTCGCATGTCTTTTTTATAAGTATTATAAATTGCTATGAAATCTTCCTGGGAAATTATTAAAAAATAAAATAAAGTATTCAGTAGATTAATTACTGATTATTTTGTGCAGCAAGCAGAATGCTCCGAAAAAGATGACTCGAGTGGAGCAGTACTGGGATGGAGACGTGCTTTCCCCAGCAAGTGCGGGCAGTGATCATGAGGAGTCTGCGAATCCGACGAGCGAGGATCCATTTGGTTTCCTGATGGTAAGTAATCAGTATAGAAATAACTTGCGTTATGAAAGCTTGGCTACATTTCGTTATTGTAAAGTCTCGGTCACTTGGTGCCAGTTTTCATTGACCCCCCCGTATATTATGACTGCACGGTAGCACAGTGTGTGCAGGCATAATATACGGGTGGTTCTAAAAATTGGCACTAAACGGTCGAGACTCGCTGCATTATATTATCGTCAGATTTTTCCTGGTACAAAATAATGTAGTTTTCTGTTAATTGGTTACTGCAGGACGATCTAATGTCTCCGATGGCGAATCCATACGACAGTGGTCAGCTGACCAAGGTTGTCTTCTCTGAATCGCAGTCGAAAACACGGTTAGTTAAAATGTTAAATTTACATATTAGATTGAATTAGATCGTTTGGGTAGGAATTAGTTGTTTTATATAACGTTTAATCTAGACTGGAACCAATCAGACGGTTGATCAATCCGGATTCGCCTCCGGTCGGTCCATCTGACTTGGACATTGATTTCTCCGGCGGCCATCGGTCTACCGGGGACCAATTTACTCCGTCGACTTTGAAAGTTGAGCTTGAAACGGCCAAGAAGGAGATAGCGACCCTGTTGGAAGCGATCCACCAGAAGGATTTAAACGTTATCGATGCTCAGCGGAAGATCGAAGAGTAAGCCGTACTTGCATGCACATCCTCCCGGCTGCTTATGCAGTTTACTTTGTACAACCTTGCACCTTTATAGACATATGCCTATATCTATTACCTGTCTATATCTACCGAATATTTATATACAGACATATGTTCCACTACAGTCTATACTTCGTACCTTGCCTAGATATCTGTTTATATATATCTATATAAATATAGTATATATATATATTTAAATATATAATCAAATATAGTATATATATATAGTTAAATATATAATTAAATATAGTATATATATAGTTAAATATAGTATCCAAAATTCCCGTTCTGCGATGTAGATTACAGGACGATGTGATCTCGGAGAAGCGGGACGGGTTGACGATACGACAACGCCTGGACACTGCACTGGTCAATGCAAACCAACTGGAGACAAAAAATGTACTTTTACGCACACAAATTGACGAGATTGAACAGGAGAGCCGGTCCGTAGCGAAAAGCCTCCGCGACGTCGCAGTGCTGCTGAACATGCAAAGCATCCCGGCAGACGACGAGGTAAGCCTACAATACTCTGGAATTCTGTGATGCTATATGCGTCATGGATTAACGCCTTCCCTTTTTGCCCTTTTACCTCGCAGTCGCTGGGTGTCCACGTGAAAGCGAAGCTGACCAGTCTGCTCAAGGCGGAAGCGGAACTGACCAGCCTCAAGGCTCACCGCGATGATCTAGATTATAACGAGAGGAATTTAGTTGAGGACCTGGCAAATATGAGAGCCGCTCTGAATACCGAAAAGGTGAGCTGTATGAAGCCAACCCAACCATAGCTTCCTACCAGGCTTCCTACCAGGCTTCCTACCAGGCTGTGATATCGATTTCACATGGTTATCAAATGCAAATTGATAAAAAAGATGCTTCTCTTTTTAGACGATCCGATCGCAGTTGGAAATCACCAATTTGCGCAACGTTGAGATAAGGGATCGAGATATTCTCGAACTGCAGGCGAAACTGAACGATGCGTCACGACAAATCCGTGATAAAGAGTAAGGCAATTACATTGATATACATCTGGAATAAAGGTTCACGGAATAAGCTCATAGTCTCTGTGCTTTTCTAGGGAACTTGGCCACGCAGTGGCGGCAGAGGCACGAGCCCTGACCGAAGAACTCCGTGACGCCCACGTAGTGATAGACCGAAAAGAGCGGGAGGTGATTGACCTCCGCTCACGCTCAGGACCGAAAGCGGTAACGGTATAGCTCCCTGCACATTATTTTTTTTTATTTTAAATTTTTTTTATTTTTTATTTTTTATTTTATTTTACATTTTATTTTAAATTTTATTTTAAATTTTTCCTTGGCAGGAGTCAAGCGCAAAGCTTTCCCAACGAGTCGACTCGGATACTTTCTTACCTCACTCCGAGGACGACGCTGAGCGGTTAGAACAACTTGCTACCGAGAATCGTTCGTTAAAAGTAAGCGATGAACAGGAAATTAAGTTATATATAAATATTTGAAATATTCATTTATTTCATGAATTTATGAAAAATTTAAATTTTGCCCTAATTAGGAGGAGCTTGCCTCGTTACGTCGGAAGATGATTCGAAATGGAAACTCAACTAACTCATTCGGCGCGGAGTCCCCAAAAAGTGTGCCGAACAGAAAGGTCTTGCCGAATCGTTCGTTATGAAAATTTGAGGCATTCATCGGAATTCTGATTAAACGATTTTTATGTGTCGATAGGGTTTGCTACGTGCGGGATCCTCACAGCCACCGGATGTGGTATCATCCGAACCGAATCTCGGTGGCGGTGCTACGGCTAAAGTGAAGCGTGAACTGGTAAGCTCAATGTCTGTCGTTCAGAGTTACGAACCGGTGAACTTCTACTTATGTTTTCTACGTTACAGAAAGTTCTCAATGCAGCGTTGTCCCAAGTCATTTCCGGTTCCAACAGCGCCATTGCTAAGCTGAAAACTGAGAACCTCGCCCTCGTGGGTCGACTTCACGATTATGAACGCAGCGAACCGGCACTGCGTCAAGAGCTTCTGACTAGGACCAAACAATTAGAAAGCCTGAATCTTCAGTTGGCGGAGTCGCAAGTCCTTCTACGAGATCAGATGGGGGCAAAAACGAACGAGGAGAACAGGGAGGAACCAAGAACCGAGATCAGATCTGATGTCGAGTGGAGCGTAGGTACGCAGAACGCTGTCGCGCCATCATGGCATTCAACCGGCTTTTCTTTAAATCACACCACAGGGGACGACTATGAGAACCCTTTTGGGACAGCTTCGTGATACGATCCATGCCGCATCTATTCAAAGGAACACACCGGAGGCACCGTTAACGGCACAACATGAACAGATCCGTGAATTAGTTGACGAGCTTCGCACGCTGCAACGCACTATGGAAGCTCGAAATACGGCGTCGGCTAGCCGGAAGTTGGAAGAAGACCTCGCAGAGATGACAGCTGCACGGACCCACTTTCAGGAGTTCATTGAGAAGGAGCGGAAAGCAGCAACGATTCAACAGGACCAGAAAGACGACATTGTAGTCCTCCAGAAAATGCTGTCGGAACGGGAGGATGAGATCGAGCATTGGCGGACTGTCTGCACAAAACTGGACAGAGAGTCACTGAGCTTGCTTGATAACGTTTCCGCTGAGCCTGGACAAGCGCGGTATGAATATGAAGAGCAGTCATCAAGCGTTCAACGGTACTGGCCGCAGTCCGGTCGGAGTTCAGACTTTCGGCGAATCATCGAGCATGGTCAGGTGGGTCAAGCCCGCAAAAGGGCTTCTCTGCTGGTTCGGCTCTGTATTGTTCTGTACTGTTCGATTCTCTACTGTTCTCTTCTGATAGCGTATTTTCTGCACTGTTCTGTTCTGTTCTGTACTGTTCGGTTCTGTACTGTTCTCTTCTGATAACATATTTTCTGCACTGTTCTGTTCTGTTCTGTGCTGTTCGATTCTCTACTGTTCTCTTCTGATAGCGTATTTTCTGCACTGTTCTGTTCTGTTCTGTACTGTTCGGTTCTGATATTTTTGTTTCTGTTCCTATTCAGATATGTTCTGATAAGATTGGTTTTGTTCTATTCTGTTCTGATCTAATCTTTCTGTTCTGTCCTGTTCTGTTCGTGACCTGCCGTTTTTCAAATATATATTTCTGAACATGGCTAAATCACTTTCAGGGCCCGGATAACTACGCGGTGATCCTCGAGCAGTCCTCCAGTGCATTTGATTACGATCCGCATTTCATCGATTCCGAGTTCCGGCAACGCTCGTTCAGCGAGTCCGGCCATGGATCGGCGACGACGGAGTATCTGTTAAATTCTTTTGATCCTACCACGGTCGACCAAATCGTGTTCACCTCGCCTGCTAATAATCCATCAAGTGGCGATTTTGCCTCCCAAGACGGTCGCGTTCCGGGGAATGTGGTGACATTCTTCAGGGGAGGAATATCGAGTAGCCTCCGCGGACCGAGGCCCAGTTTCGAACTTCCAGTTACGGTTAATCGATTATTACGACGCTTAGAATTGTCAAAGTTATTTGATTGGCTAATAATATTTTTTATATTTTAGGTGGCCCGAAGACCTGACAGTGCACCGCCTCGTGGGTCCCTACCAGAGTTCGACGGAAGGCTACTTAGCCGAGGCTATCCTGTAGCCAGGGACTCGATTGAAAGTGTGGAACCCGTAAAAGTACATTCGACCGTGGAAACCCAAGTACGTGTAAAAACGTGTGTATCCTCGTTGCGGATCTCATTAGTCACGTCGTTCACTGCTGTTCTAGACCGAGATCAATGACCATAGTCCACGTACCCGAGTTTTCGATGAAAGGATCACTCATAATCGGGAACCTGTAGTCAGACTCACACTCCCGGCTGTGGACTATGAAGGAATTCGGCTGCGGAGCAAAACCCAGTTGGTACGTGGATTTTATGATAAAGCATGGAGAAGCGAAGGAAAAGTGAGAGACTTGTTTTGTTCCACAGGCCCAACTGGAGGACTTATGTCGTCGGATTGACCAGGCCAACTCTCAATACGTCCCATTTCTACCCAACAACACGCTCGAGTTGGACTCCGTGGCACACACGAAATAAGCAAGACTTTGTGAAGATTCTACTTCTAAATTGATCTGCCACAATTTTAAGGGTGGGTTTAGCCCCCGCCCACCCCTAATAGACTGTACGTGACGTCACGGATGCACTTCCCTTCATCGACGGCCGACTTCGGCTTGCTAAAAGCGCAGTGAAATCAGTGAACACAAATTGGACCGGGGGGGGGGGTCGGTAATTTACTTGTAGGACAAAACACCCACCCTTAAAATCGTGGCAGTACGAGTACCTCTTGGTTAAGTTAACATCTCGGAAACTCATTGTCGATCCAAACTGCTCCATTTCTTGCCCGTAATTATTAATCTGTGATTTATGGGTACAAACGTGCCTGTATGACATATCAGAATGAATTAAAGACGTCAATGCGCGGAAGTGATGGCGCACAATCCTTTTTGCATTTGTTTGATTACCACGCAGTATTATTGAGTTTGCGGTAGATGAATTAATGAAAATACAGTGCAACGGACATGCCGCTATTAACGAATAAGCTCTGACAAGGGAACGGAACGGTAGGTGACACGCCGATCTATCTGAAATTTTTTGCCTAATAGAAGACTAAATTAATAGATTTTAGCAAAAAAATCCATCGGCAAACAAGCTCTGGTTTGAGCGGGAGAAAATTCGAAAGTTCCCCGATGGCTCCGCAAGTTTCCAATTCAATTTAAGCGTTGATTGTTTGATTTGTGCTCTAACAAAAACTCAATTTTTTTACCACTTTACCATCAAGCGAGAGGACGAATCATTAGCCGTCGAGGTACCTACAATTAACAACAAGGTTGAGTACACTGGAGGGTCCGGGTATGAGCAAAAGGAGCGGAGCAGGGGGTAATTTTTGGTACAATCAAACAATCAACCACTTGAAAATGGAAAAAAGCAGGAACAAAGCAACCGCTGCAGGTCAGGTGGTTGATCGTTCGATTGTTTGAAAACCACCCCCTGCTCCGCCCCTTTTGCCCATTCCCGGACCCTCCAGTATATCCAATCTTGTTGTTGATTGTAATCAACATGTACTAACATGTACGAGTACTACCAAAAAGTGCCAGACGACGCCGGTAGGGGACCGAGATTGCGTGGTTAGAGGTGCCAATCACAACGTTCGCCCAATGATGAAAAGCAGGATAACTACCCTTCACTGATGGGGTCGCATAGCGTGTCAAGACATGGTCTTCATATTCGCTATATTCAACACAGCAAGCCTGATCCTGTACTCATTCATGATCATCTACAGAGACCAGCCGCAAAGTTTCGACAAATATCCAGAAGCGGTCAGCCTAGCTTCGTTTCACGACCTCAATTGCCTGAGTCCCAAGCAGTTAGTCCCAAGCAGTTAGCCCCGAGCCAGCGACGATTTATTTCAGTAACAAGATATAATTAGTGTCGTTTTTCGGTCGATATTACCGTCATCGCGGCAAGAACCGGGGGTGTTCAATTAAGTGGCGCGCGCTTCCCCGTATCTCTCATCAGACACTTAATCTCGGGTCCGTCATCTTGAGAAACATTAAATGTTTCAACGATTGCATTGACACAATACACACAACCAGAAGAGCAAATATGCCGCCCCTCCCTGCTTGATCCATCTCATTGACATTTTGTATTCCGAGATCCGGCTGAGCTTCCGTGTGTAGTACTACTCTGTACGCTAGTATGTGTGTACTTGTGGATATCCCTGACCCCGAACTAGAGATCCTCCATGAGTCGTCTGTCGACAGTACATGCATGTGGAGCATCATCCGCTAAGTACATTTGTTTGTTTTCCGACGGCATCGCCTAGCAAAACAAACTCCTCCTGTGCGAGTGAGCAGTTTTCCCTTGCAGTGCGGGAATGCGACGGGGATCGCGTTTCGCAGAGGGCCAATTACACGAGGCCTGCGCGACACTGACTCCTCGAAGCAGCACTAAGAGAGGGTCTCCGGGATAGCTTCGACACCCAGCGCCAACGCCGACCACGTCGGAATGGGAGCGTTTCCGCTTTGGAAACCCACCATCTGGTGTCGGACGTGTGAATTCCATGTTTTTTTTCGTCGGGCTGTGTAATAAATAAATCGTCCCCGCTGTGAAAGCTAACACGGTACGCGCCACCGAATACCACACGGCGACCTAGTTTGAGAAAGTTCGCTATGATCCTACTGCGTGATGTGATGCACGAGCTGCAATTGAGGAAAAAGTCTAAACTTGTGGATTTGACCAGGAAAACTTGACAATCCAGACAAAATGCCGTTTGCCTTATAGCCAAAACACATTGTCATTAGGAACACGTGTGTCTGCGTACTGCGTTAGCAGTTTGGGAGAGGGCCACAGACATGCTCGACGGTTAAGGCTAAGTCAGTTCATTCAGAGTAAGTTTGACAGACATGCAATGCAGGAGGACAGACTGACAGATAGACAGAAAAAGAAAGACAGAAAGACAAACAGAAAGACAAACAAACAGACAGACAGACAGACAGACAGACAGACAGACACAGACACAGACACAGATACGATATGGAAGCTTGGAAGATCAACTGCTCCACGATGCGTTTCCGCACAGTTCTTATTATGGCACTAACCCCGAAGATGCTTACAGTGTAGTTGTGAACTGGCAAGAAAAATGCTTTTATCGGGGCCGACCACAACGACTCCATGAAAAGAGTACCCGGAAGAATGGCCGGTTACGCACTCAATCAAACCATCCCTCACTGGAGCTGTCGACTGGGCAAATATCACATTCCATCAAAAGCAACGACTTTCTCCCGTTCCCCTTTCCCAGGCGGCTCGCGCAGCGCCACTGATCCAAAGAAAGGGGTTACAATTCAGTGGAGTGGGGTAACAATTCCCTGGACAAAAAAGTGGCGAACCAAACCACCGCCCTGCCGTCACTCTGTGCCTCTTTGCGGAGTGAGAGTGGCTGGGATAAAACAAGGGCCACCGACGACTGGTACGTATATATAGTAGTATCGGGCACTTTGCGCGGGGTAATCTTTGTCACAAAGACAAAGTGCCGGGGCCACTACGCAGGCCGAGGCATCGTACACGCAGTCAGGCAGCGAAAGCAAATAGATTGATGGACCAATTGTGGGGCCATTTGATGGACGGAGGAGATGTAATTGCACTTGTTCAGATCCCTGATTTTCTTCCCCCTATGTACTACATAGTACCGTGGTACGAATGAGTATCATCGAGTCGACGGCCTCTGAGAACCCGACCATCTGAGCAATGTCCACGCCTTCCCCAGACAAATAATTCCCCGGAGAATTGTGCCTTCTTCTGTCCCAGCTCGTACACTTTTTTTCGCGTCTCCCGCTGTCATAGACATATACACTGAAACTATATCTGGGTCTTAATAATGAAAAAGCTTCCATTTCGTTTGCGAGTGATATGTAAGTGATATATCTACCCCCAATCCCGCAATGTCCGTGGATGGCGGAGATTTAACGATCAATAATTTCCTCCTTCCCTCTGGTTTTTTTTTTAATTTGCTATAAAGGAGTCGGTCGTTTGGCTTTTACGAGTTCATGAGCAGGGGTGTTTTTCCGAGGCGTCAATGTCGTCGGACCGTGGGAAGCTGCGGTGGTTGTAGTGCTGTCACCGTATAGTGGAGAGCGGATGGGAGCGCGGGATTGATGATTTCGGTGCGGTGCAACACGGAACTCATGCTCGTACACGGGATGTTGGATCTACGGATGTCGTGTTTCTACTTCCGCCTCTCTCTTTCTCTTTAGTCGCTACGTGTCTCCCGTCCGAGCCGGCTGCTTTTGCATTAGTCCTGTTTGAACTTTTTAGCGCGCGAGATCCGTTGCATGATGTTTGTTTGTCTAGATAGTCAACGATCTCATTCACACTGCACAAACTGAAAGATTACGTTCTTCCGCGCCTCTGTTTTCATTGAGAATATAAGTTGCGGATTACAGCTAGTTAGTGTTTAATTATTCAGCCGAATAAGGACGAAAAGAGTCGCGATGATAATCAGGAGCGAAATATTTGAGACCTGGATTTGTGTCTTAACACCTATTTGTGCGGCTATTCTAATGGCGTTTCCCGCTCACGGTAAGTTTGGTGACGAAGTGCACTGGTAATGCTTTTAACATGCTGTACTTAGCTTACATGGATTCGATAAATTATTGCAATGATGTTTTAGAAATTGCCGACAGAGTAGCAAGTGCCACTTCATAGCGCATAGGGCATAGCGCATAGCACATAGCGCATAGTGCATAGCGCATAGTGCATAGTGCACAGCGCATAGTGCATAGTGCACAGCGCATAGTGCATAGTGCATAGCACATAGCGCATTGTGCATAGTGCATAGTGTATAGTGCATAGTGCATAGCGCATAGTGCCTAGTGCATAGTGCCTAGTGCATAGTGCATAGTGCCTACTGCATAGTGCATAGTGCATAGTGCATAGTGCCTAGTGCATAGTGCCTAGTGCATAGTGCCTAGTGCATAGCTCATAGTGCATAGTGCATTACAAATTGTATGCTAGCTGATAAGTACTTTAACTATTGTAATTGTGAGTTGTATCATAAATTCATGCAGTATTCCGTATCTGGTATCGAACTTTCTTTGTATAGTAACACCTTTCATCATTGGGATAGCAAACACTAAAAGTTGTCCACTAATTATTTATATAATTCAACTAAGCTTTAAGTGACGAAGTTCCAATTCTCTCAGTAATTCAGACTTGTAAGTTAGTATAAGTGCAAAACGGTTTAATAATTTTAGTTTTTCCCACGGAAATCTATTAGTGACTGAAATTGGTAGTTTAGTTTTTTTAAATTAAAACAGTTAAAACTAAAACATTAGTGAATAAAAGTTTGAACTAAACTTTTAGTTTTAGTTTTCTTTCAATTAGTTCTGTTTTCGCTATCCGTAATTCGAGGATGTCGGATTTGTCTGGATGTGAGCGACCTCGATTCGTTGAAATTCGATATTTCTTCGGTGTTCGGATTCACTGTTAGAATTAATTTTCAATCACTTAGTTTAAATTGCGCGGTTCTGCATTCCAGTCACGTGTACAGCTATGCCGCGGTTAATTTGAGGGTCGCTCATCGAGTTCTGATGGGCGACCCTCAAAGTAACCGCGGCACAGTTTCAGCTGTAACACGTTTCGCAGAGGCTCGTGTGAACTGATACTGTACTGTCTCGATCATTTGGTGCTGCTTTTCAGATCCACCGTATATTATGACTGCAGTGAAGCACAGTGTGTGCAGTCATAATGTACGGGCGGATCTGAAAAGCAGCACCAAATGATCGAGACAGTACAATACTTTATGTTTATAATTTAGCGTGGTAATGCGGCGTCTGTTTTGGATATTCATCCTTTTTCTCGTAGATTGGATGAAACCTTTAGCGTTTTAAAAGTCAAACGCTAGAATGTGTTGTTTGTTCTTTTTACGACTATGCGTCCGAAATTCCTTCTTAAGTCATGTGGAAATGCATAAACAGTCATGTGTTTTTTATGTGTGGATTGTTGTTGACAGTGGCGGGCGTGGGATGCTACGTTTGTAATTCCATGAACGGCTCCGACGCCACTTGCGGCGACCCATACAATCCCAGTAATGGAACCTACGTGGATGACTGCATGGATGGCAAGCCGGGCTATGAAGGATTATTTCCTACTAGGTCATCCTTTCTTTTCAGCAACATCTCCCATGCTGAAATTTCTAATCTCATGAAATGGTTCTCGATTGTAGATATTGCATAAAAATGTCCGGATACCGGTGGTCAACTGACCTCATGGAATTTATATATCTGTACGCATATATCCTATATATACATATATATATATATGTATATCCTATATATCATATATATATATATATATATGTGTGTGTGTGTGTGTGTGTGTGTGTGTTGTGTCTGAAATTTGAATCATCTTGACTGTGTTGTTACAAGGCGTTATTTACATTTTAGGTACATTCGGCGATGTGCAGTGGAGTCCCTGGGGCACGCCAAGGGGACGTTTGTTTGGGGCGGACACACTTACACCGGAAGTATTTTGACTTGCGATTACGAGTAAGTTCATAGCACACAGACAGCGACCACAAGTAAGAAAAAAGGAGAGATCGGGACACGGACCACTGTTTTAATTGACTGTTTCTGTTTCAGCGGTTGCAATTCCACGTCGCGCCTTAAAAGCACGGAAGCCTTTCCAGTTTTTCTTGCAAGTGCCGCCGTTTTAGCCTGGATGCACATCCGGTGGTCCCATTGCTTTGCATATTAAGTGCTGGCACAAGAGCTCTTAACCAGCTTGGTTTATTGCCCTGCACATGAGTAGCAGGTTCTTGATCCCACTGAAATTGGTGCAAATTCGTTTAAGACAGATTCGATTTGGAATAACAAATACAACAACAGTACAGCAGCTGATGCGATTTTGGATAGAAACATATGCGGGAGAAAAGAATAAGCCGTTGCATGGGGGCAGCACAAGCGCTTTGTCAGAAATTCCTTCATTAAAGCCCGTACTGGACTTCTCTGAAGTCCCTACTGCAAAAGCAGTCATACCTAATCCGGATCTGTTTCGTTTTCACGCGTTTTGACAATTTATGCCGCATCACCACGACCGAAATTTCTTGGATCTTCCATTCCGGCTTTGCGGACCTTCGGGAAGTAGTGCATTAAGATCTGATCAGTCTGTCACACACAAATTTCCCAACGTGATCTTCTTTGCCGAAATATCGGCATCAACCGGATACTAATAGAATGACAACAGGATCGGTGGTTTTTATGTTGCTACTGAAGAATAAGAATTCGCGACGGTCAAAAAGGACCCAGCCATTTGTGTGTCCGGACTACGAGGCATTAGATGTGGCGAGGCATGTAGAAGGTCAGAGGTCCGAATGAGCAGGTTAAGCAGCTTTCGATCTATTCGGACTCACGAACCGGTCAGAGCATAGAGTTCAGATCAGCCCATTGAGTTTGCCCACTCGGTCTGGACGTTCTATCCTTGGTCGTAAGCGGTGACGGCTGGCCCGACCCGATGACGGATATACATTGGTTACAGCAATTTACCCTACATGGTAACGTACGGGGCTCAATACCATCACAGTTACTTTACCCCTCTTCCGTTCTTCGGTCGTGGTTCCGTACGTCCGTCCGTTGTACATCCGTCCGTTCATTTTACGCCTATCCGTTGTCCGTCCCTCCGTCCTTTGTCCGTTCCTCCATTCGTTGTCCGTCCCTCCGTCCTTTGTCCGTTCCTCCATCCGTTGTCCGTCCCTCCGTCCTTTGTCCGTTCCTCCATCCGTTGTCCGTTCCTCCATCCTTTGTCCGTCCGTCTGTTGTCTTTATGACAGTTGTCCTTCCGTCCGTCCGTCCTGACAGCGGACGGTTTGTCCGGAAGGTGAGCATTCTATCCGAATGGTGGACGGTCTATCCAGACAGCGGACGTTCTATCCGAGCGATGGACGGTCTCTCTGGCCTGCGGTCAGTTTGTCCGAAAAGTGCGAAAAATCTGTTCGAACGGTGGAAGATCTTTGGTTGGTGCGCCCGGAGGTTTAAGTGTCTGTCCGAGCGGTGGACAGCACCACCGGAACGTGAACGGCCTGCCTGGAGGGTGGAGGGTCCATCTGGAAGATGAACTGCTTGTCGTGTATGGGAGTAAGTAATAATCAGGGTTCTATTGGAGTCCAGGGTAGAGAGTAAATGACAACAGGGGTGCTATGGGCCTCTAGTGATGTATTTATTTTTGGCACAGTCGACGCCCCATATTTGTGTGATGGCCGAGTGACGAAGACACTTTGGCTGAGATGACAATGCATTTCACTCCACGAAAGCGCAGATTCCCGTCATTTGCATTCTTGTTCTTTCATCCATCTGTTCAACATTTCTGGCGTCTAGATATTTGTTATCTTCCCCTCTGTTTCCTCTGTTTCCTACTACCTTGGCGAGCAATGGCCGGTACTATTCGCAAAGCATCCCACGCTGGCAGCTGGTACACTGCGGATGGTGCGTTTGTTTGTTGTGGTTTCTCACTTTCGCACTCTCTCACTCGTGGCATTGTTGTGATCAGTGTTTTTACCTTATCACCGGTATTTCAGGCGTCATACTTAATCGGGAACTCTCGGGATGGCTGAAAACGGCTGTCGAATCGAAGATCAGACACGCACCAGCTAGAGCGATCATTGCTCCGTGAGTTGGCATTTTTTAGTGAAGGCGTGATAACGTTACAGGATTTGGGAATAAATCCTGTGACGATTGATATTTGTGATTTTCGGTTTTGATAGGCATGCTGGATTTTCTTACTCGGGACCGTGCGCAGCGTTCGCTTACAGCCAAATTGATCCTTCCTCCGTGTGCGTATCGATGCCGTTTCAGCGAACTAACTCGTTGAATGATGTGTTGCGTTGATTGAACTATTGCTAAGTGAATTGATTCAGCTACTCTACAGCGGTTGATTGATCACTTGAAGGGCCTTTTTTATTAGGCGCAGCTGACTGATTGCTTGATTGATTGATTGGTTGCGGCTGCCAACAGGTTCACTTAGCTTGATTAGTTGATTTTTGGGATGATTTATGCGAGTTGATTGATCGATTAACTAACGGATATTTTTCCGAAGCAGTGACGGTCGACTATAACGACCATTGTTATTTACAGGAAACGGGTCTTTCTATTAGGCCCATCTCATCACGTGCACGTTGACGGTTGCGCTCTCAGCCTGTGCTCGCAGTATGCCACTCCACTAGGGAATATCCCCATCGATCAGAAAACCGTCGCAGAATTGAAGGCCACGAAGAAGTTCCAGGATATGACCATCGCCACCGATGAGGATGAGCATAGCCTGGAGATGCATCTACCATATATCGCCAAAGTAATGGAGTCGCGCGCCGGCAGTTACGCACTTGTACCGGTACTGGTGGGCAACATCAACAAGAATAAGGAGAAGGAGTACGGAGAGATTTTCCGACCTTATCTGGAGGATCCGTCCAGTCTGTTTGTGATATCTTCAGACTTCTGCCATTGGGGTACGAATACTACGGAACGTCTTTCTTTGTTTCCTCACTGTATGTCTATTTGCCTGTCTATCGTCTCTTTGTCTAACCGTCTATCTGCCTCTTTGGCTATCTGTCTGTCTGTCTGTTTGTCTGTCTGTTTGTCTGTCTGTCTGTTTGTCTGTCTATTTGTTATCTGTCTGTCTGTCTGTCTGTCTGTCTGTCTGTCTGTCTGTCTGTCTGTCTGTTTGTCTATTTGTTTATCTGCCTGCCTGCCTGCCTGTCTGTCTGTCTGTCTGCCTGCCTATCGGGTTGACTCTCTGCATGTCTTTTTATCGTCCTGCCTGTGGTTTGTTTGTTCGTCCGCCAGTCCGCCTGCCTGCTAGACTACGTGCAGAAGCTTTGCGACGGTGTGTACTCTGCCCATCAAGTTAATCCATCTTAAGTTGGCGTGAATCCTCGTGATTGTTTCCTTTCAAGGACCATTGCTTTGTATATTTGATCATCCATTTAGGCATCTAATTAATCCATTTGGACTTTACAGGGAAACGCTTTTCATACACCTTTACCGAGCCGGCTTGGGGAGAAATCCACGAGAGCATCGAAAAACTGGACCGAATGGTGTGGTGAAATCTAGCACTGGAATTTTCTTCGTGGTTGCCTTTGTTATTAAAATGTGTCTGGTTGCTCCTTTTAGGGAATGAATCTCATCGAAACTTTGAATCCGGCGGATTTCCGCGCCTACCTGGACAAGTACGGCAACACAATCTGCGGTCGCAATCCCATTCTGGTGCTCCTCGGGACGGTGGAGGCCGTCAAGAAGAATTCAGATAAGCAAAATTTGGCCCTGAAGTTTGTGCAGTACGCCCAGTCGAGTCCGTGTAAAACCACCAAAGACTCTTCCGTCAGTTATGCGTCCGCATCGCTCACCTTCAATTGATTGGTTTTTTCTACACACATTGCCTTTCTTTAAAATTTCTGATTGCATCGACAATGTTTCTCATTACTGGCACACCCTTTTTTCTGATTCTCATTCTCAATGGATACATCATGCGCTTTTACTGATCGAGAACTGAATTTTTAAACGGTTTTTACTCTTGCTGGCACTTTACCACTCTAAAATCGATCCTGTGAACGATGGCTTGCACATACAACACTTGAATCGCTCTCAACGCGATCTAACTAACATTTGTCAGGGGAGATTAGATATTTTCAGTTCAAGTTGGTCTGCAGCGGAAGCTCTGGCCCTGTGATCCGGTTAGCGGAAATCAATTCGCTTCGGATCTGATCTGAGAACAGTTTCACTCGCCCCTCGGCGGGGCCGTCGCTGTGCCTTCCGATTCCCCTCGAGACTAGGAATGGACTTCCTTCCGTTTGACGGCGTGTTGAAGGCTACTGCGCACTAAGTGGATCTGTCACTCTGGGCTGGACTAGGACAGTGTAGGAGTAATCCCGAGACACGGACTCTGAGGTTGCCGATAATATTTTGACTGTATGTAGCCCATTTGTCAGGGCAAACGACCGGTCGACAGACAGTTCTCTGATAAGGCCGAAAGACAACCAGACAGTAAGAGAGTCCGGCAAGCAGATACACGAAATGCCAGTCAGGCAGGTATATATACAGCCATGCAAACAAACAACCAGCTAGACAGACGGACGAACTGACAAGTCGGTAAAGACCGACACGGATAAACAAGCAAGCAGGCAGAGAAGCAGGCAGGCGTACAAACAACCAACCAACCAGCTAGACAGGTGGACAGAAAGACATATAGACAGAAAGCAGACAGATAGACAGACAAACAGACGGACACACAGCAGACAGATAGACAGACAGACAGACAGACAGACAGACAGACAGAAAGACAGAAAGACAAACAGACAAGTTAGCAGAAGAAAGCGAAATTTTAAACTCGTTTTTACGAGTGACGTAGATGTTTTCGAAGTGTTGTTGAAAAGCCGGACCAAGCCTTCCGTAGATCGACAGCAGTTAAACCTCAAAACTTGTTTTTCGAGGTCGGCTGAGATTTCACTGGCTGGCTGACATTACCACCAAGCCCAGTTTATACTAGTACGAGTGCAGAGTAAAAGCAAGCCGGATTAGAGCTGGTGCTGTCGTGCAATAATTCGGCATAAAACACTAACCAAAGGCCAGCCGTGTTTTCCAGTATAGTGTAAACTGAACTTGAGAGGCCGTCTACCCCTCAGACTCGCTTTCCATGTGGTTTTGGAGCATTTTACAGCTCGGACACATTTTGCCAGAAGTTGATGAGCACCAGAGATCGAAGAAAGAGATGCCTTGCCTTGATGCACTTTACAGCCACCCGACTCAACGTTATTACCCCCTGCCCATCCGTGTGTCTCTATAACACCCTGCAGGCGTCTTTGAGCGACCGCCCAGGCAACCTTTTCTGTGTCGAATTCGACGCGCGCGCGCACAACTGTAAAATTGTAAACTGGCCTCCTTTCTCTTTCTTGTCTGATTGTGAGATAGAGCAGCACTGCTTTCAAAATCAGAAGCGAATCAAGCTCCTCAGGCAGGCAGGCAGGCAGGCAGGCAGGCAGGCAGGCAGGCAGGCAGGCAGGCCTCATTAACCAAAGTGTGTGCGATACGATACACACACCAGTTCCTGGATATTTATAATACCGGGTACAATAATATGAGCCGATTGTTTATAACACACACTCAGACAAGCGTTGACTGCTCTTTTATCTCTCCTCCCCAGCGAGAGAACTGCGAGAGAGTCCCAGACCAGATTGCACTCACAATGTGGTCAAACTTTATAATCTCATCTAATCTTACAGTGCAACCCCTTTCTTCTACGTCCATGTGTACCCTCTCCTCTGATACCCTCTTATGCATATCTCTCCCTTCCTCCCTCCCTGTGTCAAGCTGAACCAGCAATTTTCTGAATGTCAAGCGGCTCGGCAATTTATCGTTTCAGACCAGGTTGAGCGCAATTTGTGGATTCTCTCATTTCTTCCATTGCCGCGGCTGTGGGAGATATCGTAGTGAGGATGAGAAAATTCTAAAGTGTCTCCAGCGAGAAGGATACGTAATCCAGCTGCCAGAGAGTACGAGGAGGAGGAGGAGAGTGCCGGCAGAGGGAGGAAATTGTTGCTACGCATGTGATGGTTATACAATTAATGCATTTAGCCTCGACTTCCGCAGTGGGCGCTGCTGTGGCGCGGTACTGGGGCCCTTTATGCTATTCTCGGTTGTTTTTATTTCGCCGGTTTCTCGAGGCCGTGGCGCGGCGCGCGAGAGAGTCAGCGAGTCGCTTGACGGATTCTAATCTTTTTGTCGTGTGAGCACGCGCGCGCGTATTTCTCTCTCTCTCGCTCTCTCTCACGATCAACACATACTGTGTGTGTGTGTTTTTTCGGGTGATGAACGGAAGTTGATTACTGTTTTGAGTGGATTTCCAGCACACATGGACACCATGCTGGCTGGCTGTCCGATGTGATTTCTAGCCCACTTCTCTCACCCTTTTCTTTTCTGTTTCCTTGGGGTCACACACGTCTTCCTTCCTTGAAAGCGATTCCTTGAATGTGAGCGAGCGTGTGCTGCCTTGCTCGAATCACTCCCGGACTTACTCAGTATTTAGCGCCACTACACAGTGTCTGCCTGTGTGTAGCGGTCTCTGCCTGCGTTCAGCGGTCTCTGCCTGTGTTCAGCGGTCTGTGCCTGTGTTCCCGTTCAGCGGAGAGTTACTGGAGGAGGGACGACGGCACGTCCGCGACAGCTGGCGCGCCTTTAATGTTCATTACCACAAGTTCGCCGCGTTCGCGAAGTATTGCGGTCGCGGGTGGAGCAATTGGGCCACATTATCATCCACTCTCTGAATCTGCTCCTGTTGGTTGATCGCGATCGCGACCGCCGCCACTGGACAATCATCTGGGCAAAGTGCCGTTTCTTTTGAAACCGTTTTCTTTTCTTTTGAGGTACGTGTGTCGTGTGTCAGTTTATAGTTTTTCCCATAGTAACGCGACCTGCTTTCGGTTCGAAACTCCGCCTGTATGGTAAGGACACAGAAGTCTGTTCGTGGCAAGTTTAGACTGTTCTGTTTTTGAAAATTGCTTTGAAAAATAAATCGTAGCAAGAACCTCGTGAAAAGCCTTGAAATAAAAACTGTCCCAACTTGGCACGAACCTGACTTCTTTATACCTGACTTTTGACTTGGGAATTTAATTTTCGCGTTCATCGAATGTAATTTCGCGTTCATCGAATTTAATTTCGCGTTCATCGAATTTAATTTTCGCGTTCATCGAATGTATTATCGAATGTGTTGCAAGTTGTCCGGATGTTTATTGTCTGTAGAAAATTGCCACAGTTATCACTGACACACTCTTGTTACGCCATTTATTTATTTATTGATCTTCTGTTTATGATTGATTTTTACCGCTCACGTACTCGTGGATGTGATATCTGCCGATACAACTTCCCACTTCGCGGTGTAATATCCTGTCATCTTGAAGCCTGTTTCATATTTCTCGAAATTCTAATTGCGTATCGTTGTGTGCATTTCAAGGAACAGCACCCATATCCACTCACGAAAAAAGGTTGTTATTCACCCTTCACGACCTAGAATCTGTCACGATTCGTCATAATCATAATACACCACTGCATGTGTGGTACTATTCTCTCTCTCTTAATGCACCCCTCCCACTGCATGTGTAATATGAGGCAAGGTCTGTATTGCGGCTCACCCTCCACTTGGTCGATAAATCGGCTCACTCATAGGTTTCTCTTTGATCGCAGATGCTTGATTGTTTGATTTTTAGAACTGCTATAGTATACTAGGATATAGTATAGCAAATCAAACATTCAAGCAGCTGCCATCAAAGAGAAACCTATGAGTGAGCCGATTTATCGACCAAGTGGAGGGTGAGCCGAAATACAGACTTCGCCTCATACTATACTCTCTTAATGCACCCCTTCGCTGCATGTGTAGTATAATGCGCCCCTTCGCTGCATGTGTAGTATAATGCACCCCTTCGCTGCATGTGTAGTATAGTGCACCCTTGGCAGCATGTATAGTATAATGCGCCCCTTCGCTGCATGTGTAGTATAATGCACCCCTTCGCTGCATGTGTAGTATAATGCACCCCTTCGCAGCACCATCCTGTACCGCGTCGCTGTTGGTTTTTTTTTGTTAATCCGGCTTTCTCTGACTTTTTTCAGGCGTAACAAAACTCGTTTGCCCGTCTCTCGCGTCCGGCCCCGAAAAACGCGCCACACAACTCACGCACACTCACGTCGGCACAACTTATTTTTCGCGGAAAAGCGCACCCCCCCCCACAAATGACCTCTGGCGACGAGGTGGACGACGACGCAGCATGGTCCGTTATATATATATAGTGCAAATACACAGTCACCATTCACGCTCGGAATGGTGTGACTTTTTTCCACACTATTATCCGATGGAATTGTCAAAGACCCTCTAAAAGAATGTCGACACAGCTGAGTGTGACGTCACCGTTGCTGTTCCTGCTCCTGCTGGTGGTGTTATCGATCGATATCAGCCGTGGCAGTCAACTGCAGGAGGAGCAACTCCCGTCGCCCTCCATCTCCCCCTTCGTGGAAGGAGGCCTGAATTACCACGTGAAGCAAGTGAACGGCGGTCGCCGGCTCTCCATCTTCACCTCCTACAAGGACGTCGTCCTCACCGAATTCCGCATGCCGGGCGAGAGTGTGGCCGCCATTTTCGGGGTCGCCTCCACCAGCAACCCGGCAGGGTGTGCCGCGGACAAGACCATCTCGGTGGCGATCCAGCACGCGGGCTTCCCGTTCCTGTGGGCCAACTACACCGGCACCAGCGGGGTCTTCATGGGCCGCGACCCGGCCATGATGATGGAGTACCCCGCGACGGATAACCTGTGGAAGATCACGGTGCCGGCGCCACGGACCGGGCTCTGGTACGCGGCGGTGTCGATGCGGGCCAACGTGTCGAACCACATCAAGCAGAAGGGACTGTTCTCCAAGTGCGAGGTGACCTGTGTGTTGTCGTTTCTGACGTCTGCCCACATGGGCGGAGTGGTGCAGCTGGCCTCGGGCGAGAAGTATGAGTTCAAGTCGTCGTCATTGGAGCCCGAAGCGCCATCTTATCAGCTGTTCAAGATGTGCTTGATGGTGAGTGGTTGTTGCTGACAGGGCGAGTAACTGGTTGAAGTGGCGTCACACAGCCGCATTTTTTGTAGTTTTGTTGTCGGACAGTCAAAGACCAGACAGGGTTTCAAGTCACATAGACAGAACAGCAGACTCTTCCGTAAGACAGGCAGACAAACAAAAACAAAGGCAGGCAGACAAGCACGCAGGCAGACAGCTACGGATGATGAAAAATAGACAGACAGACAGACAGACAGACATGCAAACACGTACCCAGACAGTTACAGATGAGGAAAAGTAGGCAGACAGGGAGAGCTGAGTGTCGGAGATTCTGGAGAGCAGACCGAAAAAGAGTAAATGGAATAGTCGTCAGACAAGCATCAGTGCAGACATCAAGACAAATGGGGAAAAAGAGGGAAGAAAGGCAGGGAAACAGGCATACAGACAAGCACTCAGCAGACGATGAGGTAGTCAGGGAAAGACGTATTAGAAAATAATTGGCAGATAGGTACAGGTACAAGCACTGAGGCATTTGGTTAGATTTCCGACAGTTAAATGGGAAGGTTAAGGCAAGTTTGGGAAGCTGATTCGTTGACCATTGGCTCTGTCCAAATTCATTAGAACCGATAAACTCAGTTCGACTACATTTTCAGTGTACAAGCTGTAAAGTACGATATTTTTTTTCTGTCTAGGAGGATCGATATGACGCCGTCGACGTTCAAGTGCACTGTGACGTCGGCTGTCCGCTGATTGTCAGAGCTCGCTCCGACGGCCTGCCCATCGTGGGGGCCAAGAACGGCTCCGTCCACACCTTGACCTGTCAAGGCGGCTTCTGCGCCATGACGTATGAACCCATCCAAAAAACCTGTCAATACGTGGCGGTGAACTTTGCCGGGACAGCCAACTTCAGTCTGACGGTGACGGCCGTGCGATGCCGCAAACCGGTAACCCGGCTCCCAACGGAGGCCGACATGGTGGCTAAGAAGCGACAACTGAGTTTTGATCCCGACACCGAGAGGAGGAGGGATCGAACGGGGGAGATTTCGAACACGAAGAACAAGATCCCGGATGTGGCACTGGCGAATGAGTCGTTTTATCACGGAGAGGCTAGCGTAGAGGTGAGGACGGTAGGCAAACTGGAAATCATGCAGCAAATAAACAGACATGCAGGCAGATTAGACAGACAGTTAGTCAGACACATAGGCAACACTGAAGCAGGCAGACAGAGGAATAAACAGACTTGTAAGCAGATAGATGGATAACTGATAAACTGAGAGACATACACGCAACCAATAGAGCGAGCGGACAGACCGACCAACAAATAAGTACATAGACAATTAATTTTAGAGACATGCCTGCAGACAGATTGACGGATGATTGGGGGGACAGATACATAGGCAAACAATAGAGCGGGCTCGCAGACAGACAGACAGACAGACAAACAGACCAAAAAATAATTGAAAGACAAACACACACAACTGGACAGATAGGCACATAGGCAACCAGTGAAGCGGCTAGACAGACAAACAGATAGGCAAACTGAAAACAACTTTATGAAACACAAACAGACAAATAGTTGGATGGATGATTACAGTGTGGATTGACAGACACATCGGCAACCAATGGAGCGGACAGACAGATAGACAAAAAATAATTTTAGAGACTGATATGTAGACAGATAGCCAGGTAGTCGGACAGACAGACATATAGGCATCCGATTGGGCATGTTGGTAGGTAGGCAAATCAATAGGCAGGCAAGTAGCTATCATTCAGACAACAAGACAGACTTGACCAGTATTCAAATATTTTCCTTTTTCAGCAACCTCTGTGCCCTTATATTTTGGTGATGGCACGGCTGGACGTCGGACCTGCATTCACGTCCTCTTTCGGACTGAACAAGTACGAATGGCCCAGCACGGAATCGCTCTTTTTGCCGACGGCAGTCTACTCCGACACAATACTAAAATTCGACGTGACGCCGTACAAAGACACTGGCGGAACCTTGTCGGTCTCGTTGAACCTCACCGGGTCGGCTTTACCTGATCTCCGCAATTTTACGGTCGTCGCGTGTCTCAATACCGGTCAAGGTTCCCGATTTAATGTGAGTCAACGTCCCACGCCTCCTACGCCTCCACCAACCGGCAGATGTCTCGTTGTCCAACTGTTTTTGTCTGACTGTTTTCTGCCTTTGTAATTTTGTCTACTTTCTCTAGAATAATTATTTGTAATTAGTTTTCATCTAGTTTTATGTTTGATTCCATGTCTGTTTGTGCTGGCTGCGTTAGGCCTGTAATCTGTGTGCCTGTCTACGCTGTGGTACTTCCTGTAGGCATTTGAACAGCCTATCGACCTTTTCGCCTTGAATTTAGCACTCCACCCCTTTTGTTCATTTTTTCCTTTACACAGATTTTAAGCACTTGTCGCGGGCCACTTCTCGTGGTGAATGACACTCATCTGTACGAGGAGGTTGTCCTACCCTACCCGGAAGTGGGCACCTACTACTTCAACCTTCAAGGGATCCCGTTAGTTGGCGGCGGCACTCCCACTTCCGACTTCCCGCTTATCTACGTCCCTGTCCACGTTGCAGTAAGAATGAATTTATTTCTTTAACTGCTTTTTATTGATATTGATCCATCGTTTCTTGCGTGATTTGCAGGTGAGGCTGGATCAGTGCATCAAGGGCACGTGTGGACCGTATGGCACCTGTAAGGTCTTCCTCAACAGCGGTGTCATGATCACATCTGCCTGTGTCTGTGCTGCCGGCTGGAAAGGGTGGGACTGTCAAGACGGCTCGGAAGCCGAATCAACGGTCACACTCATCATGGCCGTGGTCTTCCTCACTCTGAGCAACCTCATCTTCCTCCCGGCCGCGGTGGTGGCTATTCGACGGGAGTACTATCCCGAAGCTGTCGTCTATCTCTGTACTTGCTTCTTTAGCTCATTTTACCGTAAGCAGTTCGAAAGCATTGCTGGGCTATATGACTACCTAAATTCATCTGAACATACAGACAGGCAGACATACCGGCAGATGGTCACAGACAGACAGATAGACATACAGACAAATGGTTAGATAGGCAGTCATGCAGATGACCAAACAGGCAGACATACAGACAGACAGGCATTAAGTATTTCAGGCATGCGATGAAGGCAGGATACATGAAATGAGGAGTACACATACTTGCGAAGACAGCTTCCTTTGTTTGCGCATCGAATTTAATTTCGTTACTTTTATTTGCAGATGCCTGTGATCAGCCGCTGAAGCGGTTCTCGCTTTGCATTATGGATTACGGCGTCCTGCAGTTCTGTGATTTCAACGTCAGCATTTTGTCCTTCTGGATGACCATCATCGCCATGGCCGACCTGCCGGCTCACCTCCGCTCTGTCGCCCACATTGCGGGCGCCATCGGAATTGCCTTAGGGGTGGAGTACGAGAAA
The DNA here is from genome assembly GCA_001579985.1 of Hypsibius dujardini. Lineage (NCBI taxonomy): Eukaryota > Metazoa > Tardigrada > Eutardigrada > Parachela > Hypsibiidae > Hypsibius > Hypsibius dujardini. The sequence continues at coordinate 25,171 of LRSR01013899.1, forward strand.
ACGGGCATTTGGGTCTTCGCGGTGCCGGCCATCGTGGCGCTCCTTATAACAGGAACCTCTTGGGGTTTCCGGTACTTCAACGACTATTGAAAATACCCACCTACGAATCACAGGCATACAGCCAGGATCAGACCGACTGAGGCAAACAGATAGTCAGCCAACGAACCAGACAGACAGACTGGCTG
>LRSR01013900.1:0-15484 GCA_001579985.1 Hypsibius dujardini
CAGACAGACAGACAGACAGACAGACAGACAGACAGACAGACAGACAGACAGGTAGGCAGACAGACAGACAGGTAGGCAGGCAGGCAGACACTAAGACAGACAGACACTGACTGTTTTCTTTTAGGCTATAAAAGGGGAAGTGACCTGTCTCGAAGGATATCTCCATCATCTGGAAGAGGGCGACCTCGTGGAGTTCAAAGACATCCGCGGTATGACCGAACTGAACGGTCGCATCGTCCCGGTGGAGAAAGTTGTATCTCCGCTGGTTTTTGCCATCGGTGATACAACTCGTTTCTCCGAACACGAGCAGGGCGGACTGGCCAAGCAAGCGCCGAAACCGAAAACGATGTCGTTCGAGTCGCTGGAGAAGGCACTTCGCAAACCCAATCTACTGACGTGTGATCTGGCCAGGATGAACGCGGCCACAGAATGCCATGTGGCGTGGCTGGCGCTGCTGCAGTTCTCGGCGAAGTACTCGCGCCTTCCCAGTAAGTTTGGCTGTTAATACTCGATATTGTCATTCGGATTGAAATCTTCAGTCCTGTCAACGCGATTTTGTTGGCCAATAGGACCAAATGATCCCGCAGACATTGCGGAAGCATTGACTTTGGCTTCCGACATCTCAAAGGAATTTGACATGACGGACGTAGATGCTGCGTTTCTGGAGAGAGCGTTCGCGGCATCGTCTGGCCAATTCAATCCGCTTGTAGCGGCTATGGGTGGAATTTTGGCGCAGGTGCTGATCTGTCTGTCTGTCTGTCTGTCTGTCTGCCTATCTGTCTGTCTGTCTGTCTGTTTGTCTGCCTATCTGTTTATCTGTCTGGCTGGATGTCTGTCTGTCTGCCTATCTGTCTGCCTATCTCTCTGCCTATCTCTCTGTCTGTCTGTCTGTCTGTTTGTCTGTCTGGCTGTCTGGCTGGCTGGATGTCTGCCTGCCTGTCTGTGCGCGTTTAAAACCACTGGCTGTCAGTTGCCTTTTTGAATTCGTTTGGCATTTTCTACCAGCGTTGATTCCATTTGTTTTTTTAACAGGAGGCAATGAAGGCACTGACCGGAAAATGGACCCCGCTCCAGCAGTGGCTGTACATTGATGCCCGCGACATCCATGCATCCGACGGCACGGTGAAAAATGACCGCTACGACGGCATTCGAATCTGTGTCGGTGAGCAGACCCTCGAACAGTTGAAGTCGCTGAACCTCTTTATGGTTGGATGCGGTGCGATCGGCTGTGAGATGCTGAAGAATTTGGCCTTGATCGGTGCGGCGTGCGGTCCACGAGGACTCCTGCAGATCACCGATGACGACAATATCGAGAAGAGGTGCAACCATAGACCCGGGACTTGATTGATTGATTCATCAACCATCTTTCCAAAGTTTCAGTTTTTTTTATCCCAATCACTACAAAACCTTTGATTCCAAGATTTTGACACCCCTCCACTCCAAATTCGATTTAGAATCGATTAACATTAGCGGAATCTTATTCGGATGCCAGGGGGCGGAACTATGGGTCATTTCTGCGGTATCACTCGGAAGTTAAGATTGAAACAAGCTCATAGCTCCGCCCCCTGATAATCCAAAAGATTTTTTACACTTTTGCACTTCAAATTCGATTTGGAATCGATTGACATCAGCAGAATCTTATTCGGATGCCAGGGGGCGGAGCTATGGGTCATTTCTGCAGTATCACTCGGAAGTTAAGATTGAAACAAGCTCGTAGCTCCGCCCCCTGGCATTCTGCTGACGTCAATCGATTCCAAATCGAATTTTACAGCAACTTGAACCGGCAATTCCTCTTTCGACCGGAGCACATCACCAAATCTAAGAGCGAAGTCGGCGCTGACCGCATCCGTCACATCAATCCGGACATCAACATCAAGCCTTACATGATGCGCGTGTCCCCGGCCACACAGAAGGCGCCCTTCACAGACGAATTTTTCCGCAAACAGGACATTGTCATCAACGCCCTCGACAATGTTGAGGCGCGGAAGTATGTGGACCAACGGTGTGTGACGACCTGCAAGCCGTTGCTGGATTCCGGCACTCTCAGTACCAAAGGCCACGTGCAAGTGGTCGTGCCTTACTTGACCGAGAGCTACGGCAGCCAGCGCGACCCGGTGGAGAATGCCAGCGATTCCATTCCGTTTTGTACCCTGAAACAGTTCCCCGCCTTGATGGAGCACTGCATTGAGTGGGCTCGGGAGAAGTTCCAGTCGTCCTTCTCACAGGCAAGTCAGTCATTTCAGAAGGATCTGGTGAGATCCAGACATTCGGACACCCAGACAGATCAACAACTTGCAAGGCAAACAGGTAGGCAGACAATCCACTAACCAGATAGACATTTAGGCATTCAGACATTCAGGCACCCAGGCAGACCAACAACTTGCAAGGCAAACAGGTAGGCAGACAATTCACTAACCAGATAGACATATAGGCATTCAGACATTCAGACACCCAGGCAGACCAACAACTTGCAAGGCAAACAGGTAGGCAGACAATTCACTAACCAGATAGACATTTAGGCATTCAGACAGGAAGAAATCGAGACGGACAAGAACTAGACTGGAAGGCAGACAGGGCGACAATTCACTAATCAGACAGACATTGAAGCAGGCATTGAGACAGGAGGACAGAAGACATTGAGACTGACAAAAAGCTAGACAGGCAGTCAAGCAGGAAGATAATCTACTGATTAAATATACCGCCTGAAAGACTGAAGGACTTCCAGTCAGGCAAACAGTTGCCCAAGCGCGTGGGGAGGCAAATGATGTGTTGGCTTGAGAGACAGACATTCAGACAGATCAACAACATTTCAGTCAAGTTGATAGACAGACATTCCAGACTAGCTGATAGACAGACATTCCAGACAAGCTGACAGACAGACATTCCAGACAAGCTGACAGACAGACATTCAGTACAACGGACAGGACAATATCAAAACTGGAATAACTAACCTGTATGTAAGCAGTCAAACAAAGGTTTTCTTCCCATTTCCTCTCGCAGAAACCCGATTCCTTCAACAATTTCTGGCAGCTGAACGGGCCGAGTGCCGGGCAGCTCCTACAGACCCTGCAGGGTCGTAACCACATGGACGGCATTCCCTTGGTGCACAAACTGATCTCGGCCTGGCCGAAGAACTTCACGGAGGTGGTCTTTCTGGCTCGGTCAAAGTTTGAAAAGTACTTCAACCACAAGGCCCAGCAACTTCTGACCATGTTTCCGGAGGATCACATGCTGGAGGGGGGCGTGAAGTTTTGGACCTCACCGAAGCGTGCTCCGACCGCGCTGATCTTTGATCGGGACAACAAGCTGCACCTGGCGTTCCTGCGAGCGGCCTGTCACTTGTACGGGAACATCTACGGGATCCCAGTGACGAAAGCGGACCTGGCGGAAGAGAACCTGCGAAATTTGGTGCTTACAGCACCCGTTGCTCCGTTCATGTCCAAGTAGGCAGCCTATATTTCTGTCTGTCTGTCTGTCTGTCTGTCTGTCTGTCTGCCTGTCTGTCTGTTNCTGTCTGTCTGTCTGTCTGTCTGTTTGTCTGTCTGTCTGACTGTTTGTCTGTCTGTTTGTTTGACTGTTTGTCTGTCTGTCTGTCTGTTTGTCTTCCTTCAAATGGACCGCGGCCTTTCTTCCCTTCATCAAGGGGTGAAGAAGCTGTGATCAAGGAAGCTCCCACCGCAGCCGCCGTTAGTCACACCGGCAACGAAGCCAAGCAGCTGGTGCACTATCTCCAGTCCTCCATGGCGCGCGGTGACTGTGCGACCGGCGACACGATGACCATGCATCCGGAGTCGTTCGAAAAGGACGACGACAGCAACGCTCACATTGACTACATCTACGCCGCTGCGAATCTTCGCGCCGCCATGTACAAGATCGATCAGGCCAGTCGGCTGCACGTCAAACGGATCGCCGGTCGGATCGTGCCCGCGATCGCCACCACGACGGCCTGCGTGACCGGGCTGGCATGTCTGGAACTGGTCAAACTTGCGCAGGATCTCGATAAGATGACTCTGGACGGGAAGCACCTGCTGACGGAGAGAGTTCTGGGACGCTATAAGAACACTTTCCTGAATCTGGCTCTACCTGGTACGAAGTATGGTAGTTGGTGCCTGAAAAAAGGTACCCTAAGTATCACAAATATAGGAAATATCTGCCATCAGAGTTTGCATCTAAACAGCTGATTGATTGGTTGATTGCTAGCAACTGCCATCAGAGTTTGCATCTAAACAGCTGATTGATTGGTTGATTTTTGCTCCTTTGCATCACACTACGTTATGGTTGATTGGTTGATAGATGAATTGGTTTGCCCTTGTGCTCGGCCTTTTATTCTTGCGAACGGATTGACTTCTTCGTGCTTCTTTATTTTGCTTAGACAGTAATTGATGGGTGATTGATGAGTTTTCTTAACTCCGTTTGCCAAATTTGACCGTCCAACGTGGTTCAGGAATTTGTTTTAAGGAGTAAATAAGTTACATAAGTCAACACCAACGAACAATGCGTTTTCACGTGCGAGCACCTGATGAATCAGCCGGCGGCCATGTGTCAAACAGACAGACAGGTAGACAGGTAGACAGACAGACAGACAGACAGACAGACAGGCAGGCAGGCAGACACACAGACAGACAGACAGACAGACAGGCAGACAGACAGGCAGACAGGCAGGCAGGCAGGCAGGCAGGCAGGCAGGCAGACAGACAGACAGGTAGACAGACAGATAGACAGGCAGACAGACAGGCGGGCAGGCAGGCAGGCGGGCAGGCAGACAGGCAGACAGACAGACAGACAGACACACAGACACACAGACACACAGACACACAGACAGACACACAGACATACACACAGACAGACAGACAGACAGACAGACGATGTCCTCTATTGTTCTTGCTGAACATTTTGGCTGCCTGTTCTTGTTTACAGTCATATACTTCTCCGAACCGGGCGCCGCGGCTCGTACCAACCTGCCCGGTGGCATTTCGGTGACGCTCTGGGATCAGTGGACCATCACCGGCAATCCCGCCTTCACCATGCAGAACTTTATCGACGCGGTCAAGGCCAAGTACAACGTGACCGTCTCCAGCATCCTCCTCGGCTCCAAGATGGTCTACATGCCGTTCATGCCGGGCCACGGGAAGCGGCTGGGGCAGACGTTCTCCACTTACCTCGACCTGCCCGACTCGGAGGACTACCTCGACCTGTCCGTGGACATGGAGACCGACAGCAATATGGATGGCGACGGAGGGGACGGGGACATGGTGCTGTGGCCGCCGATACGCTACTATTTCCGCTGATTTCGATCAGTTCAGTGACAGGGTCCACGGACAGAAATGTGCACGTCCACAGACAAACAAGCGTGCTTCAGTTTACCTTTTTTTTGTACTGAGTAAGTGTTGCCATTTCGGCGTTTTTGGAGTTTAGACTCCTTCCAGTCAGATAAAAGATTTATAACATTCTTTGTCAAGGATAGCGATCAAGCATTTCAGGGAGAGAGATAAGAACAAGCCTGTCCGCTTACAGGCAGATAGGACATATGGGTTCCGTTACTAGACAGGCAGTCAGACAAACAGACATACGCACAGGTAGAGAGGCAGGCAGGCAGCAGGCAGGCAAATATTGGCTGGCTGGCAATCAGACAAAGATACGGACAGACACAGACAGGCACACAGACAGACAGGCACACAGACAGACAGACAGACAGACAGTTAGACAGACAGACAGACAGACAGACAGTTAGACAGACAGACAGACAGACAGACAGACAGACAGACGAGCACGTCAGTAGAAAATTAGAGTAAGGCGTACTTTTGAGCGAGGCACTCTTTTGAAAGACATACAAGCAGAAAGAGACAACAATGCACCTATCTTTCTAACATCGTAAATTCATTCAGCACTAGCAGTCATGTTGGCCACCTTGACAAATGTCGTGTCTAGAGTAGTGTTGCGGCTACTGTATCATGTCACGATGGTTTGCGAGAGACGACGTAGCGACCTAGAAAACAAAAGTTGAACTCACACACATACACACATGACATTGGCGGCTCTCGAATGGCGTTTGTTGTTTTTTTTTTCGCCGTTCCGGTGTCGCGGCTTTACGAGGGGCGTGCGTGTGTGTAAACACAGAAACAGACACACACTACTAACATGCGCGGAATTATTCATAGACTGGTTCGTTTGAACAGCGCGCGCCACCCGGAATGAGTCCATTGCTCATTGCTCATTGCTCACCAGGCACCATCACCACACATCCTCCTGTGGGTGACTGTGTGTTGCTCATTCCACCGGTCTATGTGTCTGCGTCTGTGTCTGTGTCTGTGTGCGCGCGCGCATTTGTGTGTGCGCGTGCACATGTCTGTGTCTGTGTCTGTGTGCGCATGTGTGTGTACGTGTGTGTGTGCGCGCTCGCATGTGTCTGTGTGCGTGTGTGGGCGCGCGCATTTTTGTGTGTGTGTGCGCATGTGTGCGCGGTGTGTGTGTGTGTGCGCATGTGTGTGTTGCACTTCCTGCAGAGATTTAATAGTGTCGTCTGTCTGGCTGCCGTCTGTACTCGTTAACCGCCACGGCCACCGCCCTCCGGCGTAGCCGGCGATATCTCAAGCGGAAATCGATTATGAACTGCATATAAGAAACAGGTGATATATTTTCGGCCAATCGGAGAGCAGCGGGTATATCGGTGAGCATGATGGTCGAATCGGACTTGGGAAAGAACGGAGATTTTCCCTCGCGATCGGAGTGGGGATTTTTAACTAATATCTGTTCATATATCGTAATTTTACATTGAGGTCTCGGGCTGAAAATCAAATCTGCGGTTTCAGAAAAACAAAAATTCCCGCACCACTTTGTCGTATGGCCCGGGGCTTGATTGATTGATTCATCAGCTACGTTTCCGAAGTTTCAATTTTTTTTATCCCAACCACTGCAAAACGTTTGATTCCAATATTTTTACACTCTTCCACTCCAAAATCGGTTCTGAATCGATTCGCATCAGCAGAATCTTAATTATATGCCAGGGGGCGGAGCTATGGGCTAGTTTCAATCTGGGCTTCCGAGTGAAATTGCAGAATGACCCATAGCTCCGCCCCCTGGCATCCAAATACGATTCTGCTGATGTCAATCGATTCCAAATCAAATTTGGAGTGGAAAGGTGTCCAAAATCTTGGAATCAATTAAGAGATCGAATCGACGGCTTTTGATTAGCGCATTCGTCTACTGGAGGCGTGGTTCAAAGTTCACTTCAGTTCAGCGGTTAGTGCGGTTATGCACACACGCTGACTCATTTTATGAATCAAGCCGGTTGACGTCACGAGCTCCGCCCATGGCGTGAAGAAAAGCAACCAATGGGGGTGGATGGCACGATGTTTTCCCTCCACGCCCCTTTGACAAGCCAAAAATGTGCGCATCTAATGCAACAGCCGTTTCCCCTTCACACACGCACATTCACAGCGATCATCGCGCTCTGTTATCTTTTTTTCGCAAACGAAGAAGAATCTACATATGAGAAACTCTTCGCAACCGGAAGGTGCAAAGTCTCGCTACCTTTTTGTGTGTATACATCATTTTCCCCCGTGTGATGTGAAGCTCCCTTTTAATCTGACGTATCGCTTTTCCCTTTTATTTCCTGCGCTTGCCTGACTCAGGCGCGTATCTTGCCTGACTCAGGCGCATAGGAATTGCGTGTGCTGCCTTGCCTTGCACTGTAAAACGCCCCACTTCCTTTGGCGAATGGCTTGAACTTGGACCGCTTTCCTCATTCTTGCCTCGGGGAATTTTCCCGTTGTATTTGATCCTCCTCTTCACGGCTGGAATTTTATCGCGTAGCCGTGCTTCAGTTTTCAGGCCGGGAAGCGACGAAAACCTGTTTCCCTTTTGTCGCGTGAGGAATTCACGTGAAAACGGAAGGGCCAATTTCGGCTCGAATTCCGACCACCCCGTTTGTCGTCCCTGAACGTGCAAAAGGACCGCTCCGTTCTGTGCGAACGGAATTCTACCGCATTCAAAATTTAATCCTCTACCGGAAAACCGATTCCAGCGTCGATTCGGTGGGATATTCGGGAGTTTTGACGGTAGCGACCTTGGGGAGGTCTTTTTTGTCGGTGTGTGTGCATCGAAAATGGATTTCTCGTCCAGCTGTTCCTATTTCCTGCTTCTTTTCTGTGCACTGGTACACGCTCAGGTATGAAGTTCGATCGGCAGTCGGGTGTGATGTGTGGGAGAAGTGATTTTGTGAAGTGCCACGGCGTTTGGTGAAGAATGAAGAAGAATTTGCTTCCTTTTTCTTCAGGGTGTCTCCGGCGCTTGGGGATCTCTGACGAAGCCCAGACTGCCCACGAGGACGGCTTACGACGCAGCGGATCCAGCGACATGCGTCTGGTACGGGCAGTGCAGCAGCGGTCCGCAGGGAATGCTAAATTGCCCTTATAATGGACCGCCACGTCCGATCAACTCCTCCGAGGGGGAGGCCTTGTTCAAGGAATTATGCCCGACGATGCTGGATCCAGGTGAGAGAGCTGGCTGATTGATTGTTAAGGCTTAAACGAAAACGTGTTTTGAGTTTCGAGTGGTGGTCTGTCTGTCGTACTGGCAAAGGAGACCTCAGGCATGGTGGCGTCGGATTCTGGTGTAGCGGAGTGCTTGATTGATTGATTGGCTTGACCGCTCCGTCTGTTGTTACAGTTGATTGATTGATTGGCTTGACCGCTCAGTCTATTGTTTCAGTTGATTGATTGATTAACTTTAGAGCAGTCTATTGTTTTGGTCGATTGATTGATTGATTGATTGATTGGCTTGAGGGCTCGGTCTATTGTTTCAGTTGATTGATTGATTGGCTTTGCTTATCTAAAATAGGACTTTTCTACAGAAGCTTGATTTGAACAATAGTACATTTTTCTTATCGCTAATGGATTATGTAGTTTGCCCTGACTACAATGAGGCATGTCAGGCAATGGCATTTCTGGTCGNTAGTGCCTGCCATCACGCGCGATCAAAGTGTGCATTGTTCCAGGCTCAGTGATGGTTTGACCCTGTTCGCGTGTATTTTGCAGATGGCCAAGTGCCGGATCTGTGCTGCGACTACAGCCAGCTGAGGGCGCTCCAGACGCAGACGGATAACGTGCGCTCGATGATAAGCCGATGCCCGTCGTGCCTGCAGAACTTCTTCACCCTCTACTGCGAGATGACATGCTCGCCCCAGCAGAGCAAGTTCATGTACGCGAAGGAGATTGTGGATGAGAAGAGTAAGTGTTGCCTGAGAGAGTTATCTTCATCTCTCCTGCACGAGTGCGCTTGGATTTACAGATGGCACGAGTTTTATCAACGAACTGGCCGTCTACGCGGACCCGGAATTCGTCGGCGGCGTGTTCAACTCGTGCCGGTCGGTGCAGTTTCCCAGCTCCAACAGCCTGGTCATCGACGTGATGTGCGGCACCGCCGGCAGCAACACCGCCTGCACGCCGCAACAGTGGGTCTCCTACATGGGCAACTACCAGAACGGCCAGGCGCCCTTTCAGATCGACTGGAATGTCACGGCGGGACCGGTGCAGAATTCTACCGGCACTGAATTTGTGCCTCTGGCGGTGAACTCTTATGCCTGCAATGTGGCCCCCACAAATGACAGCTCCCCGTGCTCTTGTTCCGATTGCGTGGACTCGTGCCCGGCTCCGGAACCGCCGCCGGTGCCGGCACCTCCCTGCTATATCTTGGGTACGAGTGAGGCAGACAGACTCGCGTGCCAACAAACAGACAGACAGACAGAGGCAGCATCCAAACAAAGGAGTAGACAGACAGACAGACAGACAGACAAGCAGACAGACAGACAGGCAGGCAGGCAGACATGTAGACAGGCAGACATGTAGACAAGTAGTGAAATAGAACGGTCATCGAAACAGACACGCAGACAATTGGAAACGCATTCTGCTACATTCAAAATCCTTGTCTGTCTTTGTTGATGTTAGTTGAATTCGGTGCTTTTATTTGGCTTTCCGTGTTTGTTGCTTTCAGGCATCGACTGTGCATGGGCAGTTTGTGTATTTATCTATTGCGGCTTGAGTGCCGGATTTCTCGCCTACGTCATCCATCACTGGCTCCGCCAGAACAGCGGCAGCAGCAGTTCCAGCCTGCGCAAAGAATCTCCCTCGCGTTCGTTAGAAGACGTCGATTATATCATGGCATTGGGTACGTACAGACGACGGCAACGTTACGTAATTCTCAGACAGTCCCGTCAGCCTTGGCTCAGGCGCTCCCAAATCACAGACAAACAAACCTATGGGCTTTGATTCAGACAGTCAGACAGACAACCACCCAGACAAACAGACCGGAGGAATTTGACTTGTCTGAGAGAGAGAGAGACAGGCAGACAGACGACCACCCAGACAAACAGACCGGAGGAATTTGACTTGTCTGAGAGATAGTCAGACAGACAGACAGACAACCACCCAGACAAACAGACCGGAGGGATTTGACTTGTCTGAGAGAGAGAGAGACAGGCAGACAGACAACCACCCAGACAAACAGACCGGAGGGATTTGACTTGTCTGAGAGAGAGACAGGCAGACAGGCAATTGCAGCCAAGCTCAAGTCGAGTGTGTTTGCCTTGCGGTCGGTGTTGTAATTGTTGACGATTTTAATTCTCCCTCTGCAGGCACGTCAATCAGCAAGTTTGAAGAGGCCGGCGCGCGCTTCGATGATTTGATTCAGAAGTTTTTCTTCAAGTGGGGCCTGTTCTGCGCCCAGCACACGGTGATTGTCCTGCTGGGCTCGGCGGTCCTCCTAGTGGCCTGCTGCTGTGGCTGGATCTTCTTCACCGTCACCACCGACCCGGTCGAGCTGTGGTCGTCCCCGCTGAGCCGGGCGCGCACCGAGAAGAACTACTTCGATCAGCATTTCGGCCGGTTCTACCGAACCGAGCAGATCATCATCCGACCGAAGAACACCGAGCCCGTTTTTAATGCCCTTGACACCACCATTCCGAGTAACATCTCGTACAGCGCCATTTTCCGGCCGGAATTCCTGCAGGAGGTACGAATTGAAGCCAACTTTGTACCGGCGCCCGGCGAAATGGGGTGGTCGAAGTTTGAACCAATTTTGGCCAATGTGTGCAGCTGTTTTTTACCACAACTGACGACGCAGTCGATTGATTGATTGCTTTGTGGTAAATCAATGAATCAAGCAATGTGAGAAATGGCTGCACGCATTGGCCGAAATTGGCTCAAACTCCGACCACCTCAGTTTAATAATCGCCGTGACTTTTCGTTTAGATCTTCGCCATGGAGGAGCACCTTCTCAATCTCGTGGTCACGGTGCCGGACAAGAGCCAAGCGTCGGGATCGCGCAACGTGACGCTTCAGGACGTGTGCTTCCAGCCACTGACGCCGCAAAACAAGAACTGCGCCATCATGAGCATCACGCAGTACTTCCAGTCCAACGTCACCAATCTCCAGATGACGCAGATGGACCCGGATGGCTTCTTCACGTGGGCCACCTACATCGATCACGCCATGTACTGCGCGAATAATCCGACCGCGGTGAAGGATCTGGGCGTCCCCCTGCCCTGTCTCGGCACGGCCGGTGCGCCCGCCTTCCCGTGGGTTGTCTTTGGCGGCTTCGAGGGCGTCGGCTACGGCAATGCCACGGCGTTGATTGTGACGTTCCCGGTGAACAATCCGTTGGACGCCGGCAAGACTGAGGAGGCCTTGGCGTGGGAGAAGGCGGCGATTTCGTATTTGAAGGCCTATCCGACTGATAATATGACCATCTCGTTTATGATGGAGGTGAGGAAGAAGTTGCCCTGACTTGAGACAGTCGTCTGTCTGTGCTGTTGTCTGACTTGAGACAGTCGTCTGTCTGTGCTGTTGTCTGACTTGAGACAGTCGTCTGTCTGTGCTGTTGTCTTCTTGTCTGCTATGCACATAACCGGTTTATATTTGTATGTCTGTTTGCCTGTCGGGGAGTTTGTCTTTTCAGTCTGTCTGCGAACAGATTTGTCTGCCTGTCTGGCAGTTGTCTGGTCTGTGTGTGCACAGATTTGTCTGCCTTTCCTCTTAGCGATAAGATCTGTCTGTCTTTTCTTCGAATGCATATGTCTGTCTGTCTGGGAGCTGTCTGGGAGTGTGTCTTGTCTGTCTGCGAATAGATCTGTCTCTCTTTCTTCGAATGCATATGCCTGTCTGTCTGTCTGTCTGCCTGTCTGTCTGCCTGTCTGTCTGTTTTCGATTAATTGTGTCTGCTTGTCGTTAAAGTCTTGTTGTCTGACTCATTTGTTTGTCTGTCGACTAATGTTTTTGGTGGTCTAAGTTTAATCCGGTGGAAGCGTTAATTGCATTTTTCCCTCGCATTTTCAGCGGTCCATCGAAGACGAAATTCAGCGTGAAAGCCAGGCCGACGTGGCCACGGTCCTCCTCAGCTACCTGGTGATGTTTGTCTACATCACCCTGACCCTCGGTCAGTACGGCAACTGGAAACGCTGCCTGATTGACTCGAAAATCACCCTCGGTCTGGCTGGAGTGTTGATTGTTTTCGCGTCGTTCGGCGCCTCCGTCGGCTTCTACTCCTACTGCGGCCTCCCCGCCACCCTCATCATCATCGAGGTGATCCCGTTCCTGGTGTTGGCCGTGGGTGTGGACAATATCTTCATCCTCGTCCAGACGTTCCAGCGCGATCAACCCGACAGCCGCGAGTCCATCGAGGATCAGATTGCGCGAGTGGTCGGCAAGGTCGGACCGAGTATGCTGTTGACGAGCCTGTCGGAGTCGTGCTGCTTTTTTATCGGTAAGGAATCCCAGTGGACCACTGACTTGGGGACTTGATTGATTGATTGATTGGTTGATTGTGATTGGAATGAAGAGCTCTTCTAGGAGTCGTGCTGCTTTTTTATCGGTAAGGAATGCCAGTGGACCACTGACTTGGGGACTTGATTGATTGATTGATTCGTTGATTGATTGTGACGCTTAGTCGTTTCTTGCCTGGCCCCGGTGCCATTTTTTCTTGGCCCGATGCCATTTTTTCTTGCCCCGTGGTATTTCGGTTTTTTGGAATTCCACTCGCTTGAGGGACATTGTTTACAGACTGCCACACTGACGGCCACAATTTTGGGTGGCAGACTTTAAGCCAAAAAGGGTGGTCCGAGTTCGAGCCAAATTCAGTATTCTAATTTTTCCGCTGGGCCGGGCATTAAATCAAAGTTTCAGGAGAAAGCAATGACAAGCCCTGGCCAAGAGTGGCTCAAACTCAGACCACCCTGATGGCTCGAACTCTGCCACCCAAAATTGTGGCCATGTGTGTAGTGTCTGCTTGCTGTTAGCTGTTGTTTAACCTTCACACGTCCTTTTTTCGCAGGCGCCCTCTCCACCATGCCGGCTGTGAAAATCTTCTCCCTCTACGCCGCACTGGCCGTGCTGATCGATTTCCTCCTGCAAATCTCCTGCTTCGTCAGCCTCATGACATTGGATGCCAAACGGCAAGACGTACGTCCCAGTATATACTTATTTTATTTACCCACGTCCTGTGTATCCTCCTGGCGCTTGCGTGCCGTTACATAATGGCCTCTTTTTAAAACTATCGATCCTGGCATTTCCCCCCTCGCTAATCGGTGTCTGCCTGCCTGCCTTACATTGGTGTCTCACTGCCTGCCTTGCCTCGGTGTCTGCCTGCCTTGCATCGGTGTCTGCCTGCCTGCCTTGCCTCGGTGTCTGCCTCCCTTACATCGGTGTCTGCCTGCCTTACATCGGTGTCTGCCTGCCTTATATCGGTTTCTGCCTGCCTTATATCGGTTTCTGCCTGCCTTACATCGGTGTCTGCCTGCCTTATATCGGTTTCTGTCTTGTCTCCTTTCCAACAGAGCTCCCGGGTGGACTTTTTCTGCTTCATCAAGGGCTCGAAGAAGACGACAGACAACTCGCCCGGCATCCTGTATCGGTTTGTCAGCCGCTATTACACCCCCTTCATCACGAGTAAGATGGTGCGGGTGCTGGTCCTGCTGACGTTCACCGGCTGGCTTCTCGCCTCCATCGCCGTGATTAACAAGATCAACGTGGGATTTGATCAGAAGATATCCATGCCGGAAGTGAGTGCCTTTTCTGTTGGTGGGTGTCGTGTCATGTGCGCCTGACGAGTGCGCGAGCTCTTGGTTAGCGTGATCCGATTTGGAGAAAAGCGGCATCGGTTAGAGAGAACTGGACAGTTTGTGTAGCCGAAAGCGGGGATTCTGATACTCCCCGGCGGCTACCGCCTCGGTCACTGATAGTCAGTCAGTCACTTACCATGTCACACAGGAATCAAATAGACATTCAGTTAGTAGTCAGTCTGTAAGTCAGTTTCTACAGTCATACAGTCATACAGTCAGGCAGGCAGATTGACAGACATTCAGGCAGTCAGTAAGCCAAGCTCTTTGGTCACACGGAAGGGCAGATAGACAGACAGACAATCGTCAGTCAGTCCGTCACTTGGGTCTCACAGGCAGATAGGCAGTCAGTCAGTCAGTCAGTCGCTTTGGTGACCTAGCCAGTCATTTAATCAGTCTGAGACTTAAATCACCTTGGATCATGCACACAAACAGGCACACAGACAAATAGACTGCAATCGAGGACACACTACCAAAACGTAGAGTAAGAAAAACAGGCGCGTGTGCTTTTGCAGTGGAAGCGCCCTCTATAAGGCAGTCGAATCTCTAATCGTCATACTAACAAACCCTGAGACGGAGCCACGTAATCGGTATAAGCACGGTGAAGTAAAGTGTCTGTCTCTCCTCTCCAGGATTCCTACGTGTTGAACTATTTCGAGGCCATGGACGACTACCTCGGTGTGGGCGCGCCTGTCTACTTTGTCGTGGAGGACGGTGTCAACTACACCAAGGTCAAGGAGCAGAACGAAATCTGTTCCGGGTCCGGCTGCGATCCCGGCTCACTGCTCGCGCAAGTTTACCATGCATCACGCGGCGCGGCGTGGACCAAGATAGCGCAGCCGGCATCGTCCTGGCTTGACGGTATGTACGACGGCATCCGAATTTAGCATCGTTAGTCCCCTCGTCCGATCTCTTCCCGGCTAATAACGTGATGTGCTTTCCTACACACAGACTATATATCATGGCTGACGCCGGGTCAGCAGAATCCGTGCTGTCAGGTCTTCAAGAATAACACCAGCCTCTTCTGCTCGTCCTCGGAGGCGAATCGGACGGAACTGTGCACACCGTGCAACGTGACTTTCGCGGAGCGTCGCCCCGAGCCAGGGGACTTTATGAAATACGTGGAGTTTTTCCTGTCAGACAACCCGACCATCTCCTGTCCCAAAGGGTAAAGACGTCGAACTGGCGTTGCCTGTCTGTCTGCCCGTCGGTCTGTCTGCCTGCCTGTCGGTCTGTCTGTCTGCCTGTCGGTCTGTCTGTCTGTCTACCTGTCTGTCTGTCTGTCTGTCTGTCTACCTGTCTGTCTGTCTGTCTGCCTGTCGGTCGGTCTGTCTGTCTGCCTGTCTGTCTGTCTGTCTGTCGGTCTGTCTGTCTGTC
>LRSR01013901.1:0-11684 GCA_001579985.1 Hypsibius dujardini
ATTAAAGGCTGAGCTTATTAAATACTCTCAAAGTAATAATTTACTAATTTCCTGAAAATGATAATTTTATTTTCTTAACTATTATATTAATATTTAACATTTGTAATTCATATAGATTTTGACATTCATTTTATTTTATATCGGTATTTTATATATCTGTAATAATATTTAGATTGGGAATTGGGATACAATTATCAAGGAGGTCGTCAAAATTCAATGTGTGCAAATTTAATACGGCGACTGAACGGATGAGAAGGACACACCCATCGACCACCAGCGACTCGACAAATTCGTCCGTCTCTCCCGTCGTGGCTGCGAGGCTCTGTACGCGCAAACCATAAGATCCTAATGCAAAACCACATTAAAAAACGGAAAACGAGACAATCAGTCTTAAGTCTCTTCGTTTGTCTGTCTGTCTGTCTGTCTGTCTGTCTGTCTGTCTGCCTGCCTGTCTGTCTGTCTGTCTGTCTGTTTGTCTGTTTGTCTGTCTGTCTGTCTGTCAGTCTGTCTGTCTCTCTGTCTGTCTGTCTTATGCTCACCAGAAGAGTTGGATACCAGTTTCAGCATCACTTTGATCACGCTGCCGATATCAACTGTTTCCCCAAAGCTGACGTCCCGGTCCTGCCAAAAAAATAATTCTCAAAATAAAATACAATTTTGCCCAAAGAAGTAATTTTCATTTTATCAATCTAAGATATAGCGTACAAAAGAGTTGATAGTTAGGACAACGACCGGCGGCTGAATCGTAAAATTTCCAGCGCGTTTCGGCGTGACCGGGACCTCCAAGTAATCCGGCGACGGAGCGGCTCTTGGCTCACCCGGAAGCTGGCGTTTCTTTTCCACTTTGGAGGCGTGTCCTCTTCCGGAGAAGTTCGGCTCTTCAAGTTTGGCTAAGGCATTCGCCAGTACGACCAAATTGTTATTGTCCTCTGAGAATAATTGCTGGAAGCAGGTCACAGGAAAAGTCGATTCGGAGCATCGGAGCTGGCTGTGAAGTTTCATGAAACGTGATCGGCCTCGGTCATCGGGAATGGGGACGAATCCGCATTCACGGTACCGCGACAGCGGTATCCGCAGGTAGATCCCGTGCGCGGTCATTTCATGCTCATTGCACGCTAACGAAAGCGAAAATTTATCAGAATCATGGATATTTATTCGGACCTTTTTTTCAAATTTCAAATAAATCTCATTCCTATTCTCTGGAAAAACAAATGAAAACGGTCCATCGGTTCCTTTCCAGTTCGCAATCAATTCAGAAAAATTACAATTCTTATTCCAGGAATAGCGAAAGTAAAACTGCGGTAATGAAACTGACTTAAAAGTAAAAATTCGTCCCGCTGCAACTACAGATCGGAAAATAACATTTTATCACAAAGGCGGAATGGATGTCGAACTCGCCCGATTTGTCCCCGATGGATTACGGTGTAAACTCGATTTTTCACTCTCTGGTCGCCCCGTAGTGTTGCTTAAATATATTTAAATTGTTATTTAATATACTCAAAAAGGGTGTTTTTTCTTTAAATAAAACATACTTTTAATTTTATTTAATATCAGAAATGTTTTTTATTTTATTTATAATTTTATTTAAAATAAAATTTTGCGTTTTATTTTATTTATATTCAAATTTTTTCTATCGTCAAACTGGCTATTTAAATAACCCGTATGTCTTCTGGCCAAAAAGTGATCAACGGCTCTGATAGGATGCCAAATCTATCTGAAAGTGATCGTAGACAAAAACCTATGCAGAAGACTACTCGACATCTTAAGAAAAGGGCATATTTTACGGTCCACGATCCTCATTTTGATGTGTTGATTGTATGTACTGGTCGTGCTTTGCGTCTTTTCGTAGTGTAGTTTTTAAAATCGTCCTCATGGGTTCTTCCAGTTTCCCGATTTCATATACAAATTTGTTCCGCAATATGGAAGCTATCCTAGTTCGCCATGCCGACTTTAACTGAATTTATCGGGCCTACGAATGAAAATAAAATAATGACCACGACAATCGCTTGTCAGTACAAAAATCTCTCTTTGAAAAGTTTTTGAAATATTTAAATAAATAAATGTTATTTAAATAGAATATGTTATTTAAATAACAGGCGCAAAGTCTGCCGCAAAGTGTGAACTGCCATTGCTACTTCAGGAGAAATTTGCCTTCCTTTGACCATATTTAAAATCAAAATTTTACTAAATCAGCCAATCAAGAGCAATAGAAATAAGTAGTCATTACAAACTGCAAAAACAGCTGATAAAAACTCGAATTCGATTATTTTGGGCAGTTTCCCTGCGATTAAGTCATCAGTTGTTGCAGTCCTACACACAGGTAAACTGTTATTTATTTTCGAGATCGCAAGATAAGCCATTTTTTAGTGGGCTACTCGGTTCAATTACCGGCATGTTCTGTGTCGACCCAATTTGTCTGTTTGTTGTTTTTCAGTTTACACAATATAGTGTCTCACATAATCATTAGGTAATCTATGACTGACTGTGCGTTTATTGATCTTTTAAACAGAAATGAAAGTTGTATTGAGGAGAGATCTCTAATTAATTTCATTTTTCGCTTGTCAGTCTAATAAATTCTCTTTATGTTTCACGTATGTCAACCTAGAATTTTACCGATAAGACTCAGGACATATCACGCGCATTCAGAATGCTTGAATTGTTCAGCGTAATGACTAGTCGCTTGATTGAGTGCTATTGCAATATAGGTGTCCAGAATGATTAAACTTGTAAACATCCAATTTCTTCTCCCAAAGATGCCATCTTTCATGAGACGCTTCAGATCTTGAAGTCGGTCGGTAAGAATTTTCTCCAAACACTTGGTAGAACTCAGTCGCAAAAAAAATAAATGTTCCACTCGGCACATACCCGGAACCGCATTGACCAGGGAAACATTCCGGAAGGTGGAATGGTTCCGGAACTGCTGACAGATGGCCGTCACATCCAGCACCAGGACTTGGCTCTCCACTCTACAGGCATCCTCAAGGATGTCTGTAATTAAACTGGCAGGGATTGAACTGGATTCAACTTGCGATGGAAAGTGCAGCGCCGATATAAATTGGACGATAACTGCCCCGACCCAAATTGGTCTTCGCATGTTACGTCAAACAGCTCGCGAGCTTTTAACAAAAAAAGGATAAAAAATCACCCCCAAAGCACGCGACGTTACGTTGTTAATGGTGTGTTAAGCTAATTAAGCTCTCAAGTGGGCACCCACAAATGATTCAATTCAGAGGACCAAATGCTGTTTCTACCGTCAGGCTTCACACTCTCTTTCCGGTGCAGTCGGTCAAGCATGAGGACCTGCTGTACCGGTAGAGCGCTCAACTGACCATCTCTCGCTTCTGTCTGTGTGAGTTTGCAATTAAATTGGAAAGTGTGGTTGTTCTTGAGACGGGTCAGAGAAAAGACTCTTGACGTGAGACGTGAGCCTCCCACGAGTCTCTCTCGAAAAAGCAACAGTAAAGCGAGTTATGTGTGACGGACACAGGCGGCCGGGTTGCTGGGTTTACACACATGGCCAAAATTTTGGGTGGCAGAGTTCGAGCCATCATGGTGGTCTGAGTTCGAGCCATCAGGGTGGTCTGTGTTTGAGCCATCAGGGTGGTCTGAGTTTGAGCCATCAGGGTGGTCTGAGTTTGAGCCATCAGGGTGGTCTGAATTCGAGCCATCAGGCTGGTCCGAGTTTGAGCCATCAGGGTGGTCCAACCACTGTGTGTACATGGCGTGGTCGTGTACTCACACAGGAACGAAGGAGAAACAGGCTTGTTACAAATGACCATGAGCTCTTTTTAACCTATTCCAAAATAGTTTTTATTTAGACCTAATTTAGTAATGGATATAAAGATTTATTTCACCGCTCAAGCTAAATGAACTTTTTTTCAGTGAAATTTCAAAGTTGGCATTTGTCTCAATAGACTTGCTGCTGTGTATCTTCAATTGATTGCTTGATTGAAACCGTGTGCAGACCCTTTGTTTGATTGTTGATTGGCAAATTTTTGGTCATGGTGGTTTAGCTGGTCATTGATTACTTGATTACGTTCTTCAGCATCGTCATTGAGTTGATTGTTGATTTGAAAATATGTGCATAGTGTGCAACGCACCATCAATTATCAACATAATCAAAACTGGAATTGGGTTAAAAAAGAGTTAACAGAAAATTATAACAGATTGTGGCTGTCCATGCAGGAAGCCGCGGAATTATCATCGGTCAGCAATCACAGGAGTTGCTTTGAAAAAAATCACCCCAGACGGATTGACTTTGACGGTGAGAAGATCGGTGGGGAGGAAGAATCCATAGTCCTGATTGGTGTACAAGTCCCTCAGAAAGTATCCGCTTTTGCTGGTCAAGCCGTATTGGCTGATTGGATTGGAAAAGGGATAGGGCGTTCCGTCATCCCGTTTACTCCAAATCGCTGCAAGACAAAACGAAAATATTACTCTGACTGATAGGGTCCCGGAAATAGGCCAAAAGGGGCGGGGCAGGGGTAACACTTAAACAATCAACCAATCAACCAATCAACGAATCAACTCGGCTCCGATTGCTCCGGAGCTCCGCTGGTTGATTGGTTGATTGTTCAAGTATTACCCCTGCCCCGCCCCTTTTGCCCCTTTCCGGGACCCTCCATTAGGTTCAGTTCTGTCGTTTCCCTTGAGATCGGGAGATTACGGTATATAATGATAGTAATACACACGTGAGAAAAAACTTGCGCTAACCGAGTTAGGCACTTTAACTCACGGGCTCTGTTTAACTGTAAGCAACGAGTGAATGGCTTGACTCGGTTAGCGCAAGCTTTTTGCCAGGTGTGTATGTAGGCTTGCTATACATATCTAATATGCGCATACCAACTGCGTAGGAATAGACGATCGTGTTGCCGGACTTGGCTGTGGGGGTAATAGGGCGTGTCCAGACCTCGACACCCTTATCCTGTGTTCAAACGAAAGATATAGCAGGTCAATAAACGCGTGTGCGTGACCCTGTCTGTGCAGTGTGCAATATGCAGTGTGCAGTGTGCAGTGTGCAGTGTGCAGTGTGCAGTATGCAGTGTGCAGTGTGCAATGTGCAGTGTGCAATATGCAATGTGCAATGTGCATTGTGCAGTATGCAGTGTGCAATGTGCAGTGTGCAGTGTGCAATGTGCAGTGTGCACTGCGTAGACGGACGCACGGATTCGACGCAATTAAGAGGTGTGTTTACCTTTGAAGTGATTATTTGCCTGCCCTGGATGCCGAGTTTATCTTGGTTGACGGCGATGACGTTGCGGTTGAGGAGGATGCGCCGATACTGCGGCTCGAGGGTGCGCAGGTCAGTGGACATGATCAGCGGTGCTGCTAGGATGGACCAGATTGCCATTTGCGTCTTCTGTTGGTCGTACCTGGAATTAGAAGAAAGACACGTGACAAAAACCTTGCGCTAACCGAGTTAAGCCATTACCCTCGATCAACGCATAGATCGTGCGCAGCCCCCGAGTTAAAATGCTTAATTCGGTCAGTGCAAGGTTTTTGCCATGTTTGTAGAACCGGTTTTTCGTTTTAGTCAAATGTCTTTCGCCATTTTTGAATTATAATAAAATAATATTAATTATTAAATTAATTCTGGCTAACGTCGAAAACGAACAATTTTATAGAAAAATTCAAATTTCGATTAAACAAAAATGTTAAATTTAATTTCAGTGTTTACTTACGAAAGGCCGAAATCCCCGACGAGCAACATGTCGGGATCATTCCAATTCCCAGGTCCCGCCACGGGGATCAGGAGGTCCTGTTCCTGGGCGAACCATGCGACGATTTCCGTGAGACTGGCGTAGCTGTCCTGGATGTCGTCGTAGTTGCGCCAGAGATTGCAGGAGTCGGCGATGTCTTGCCATGGCACCTGAAAGTAACGCGAAACTCTTCCTTTTCGCAAGACTTAATTGAGAAAAAAAAATTTAAAAATTTAAAAAAAATTGACCTCCTTCTTTCGTAAGATGTCGCGGACAGATTGTAATTGAGTTTAATGAATTAAGCAGCCGGAAGACTGACCGTGTTGTTACCACCGCTGATATAAGCGGGCCAGCTGCAGGAATACACCATCGGTCTCCCGGTCTGGTTCATGTACGCGCCCACTTGCGGATAGCCTAAAAGGAGCAGTTATTCGTTTTAACGGAGATGCCGCTGAATCTCCTCTGTTCGCTGAATCTCCTCTGTTCGATGGTGGTGGTTCTGTCCAATTGTTTGCCCTACTTTGAGGGAATGTATTGGGGTCTTTGTAGCAGCCGTCGAGTTTCACATAATCCACTCCCCAATCGGCGAATGTCTGCATATCCTGCTTCTCGTATCCCTCAATGCCGGGATATCCGCCGCAAGTTTTCGTCCCGATGTCCTCGTAAATTCCAAACTTTAATCCAACCGAATGAATCTGCAAAGAAAGCCAATTAAACTACAAACCAAAGAAATAATTTACTCAAAGTTAATTTTTATTTTATTTAATTAATAAATTAAATTATATTATATTATATTTTACTTTATTTTATTTTATTTTATTTTATATAATTAATAAATTAAATTAAATCATATTATATTTTAATTAAATTAAATTTTAATTTAATTTATTTTAATTAAATTTTATATTTCGGTTTATCAGTTTAGTTTAGTTTAGTTTTGCCATTCCAATATGAGAGCCAGTGTGTCCGAGGAAGCTCTCCATATGAGCATACATAGTCAGAGAGGAATGGTATTCCGCTGGGGAAGCGTTCAGGATCGGCGATGAGAAAGCCGTTGCTGTCCCGCGTCATGTTCATCCAGCAGTCTGAATGCGAAATGAATAATTGAGTCGTAACGTTTGCTATTGTTTACCTACAATCGATCAATCAACTGACGCAATGTGTGCGTCAAGAAAGATTCGGGTGGATCACTGTTTGCTATTGTTTACCTACAATCAATCAATCAACTACTTCAATGTGTGCGTCAAGAAATTCCGCTTAATCAATCAATCAATCGTTGCCACGTTGTTCTTAAATTTCAACCAATCACTACACAGTGAATCCGATTGAACAGTCAACCGATGACTGGAGGGGGTGGGGCTTAATTGTCCCTTGAGATCGGGAGATTACGGTACTCTAAATAAAAATCAACTCTCAATTAATAAAGTGGGCTGTGGGTACCGTCGAGGATAATGTATTCGTATCCAGCGTCACGGAATCCGCCGGACGCCATCTTCTCTGCCATTTCCAGAAACAGCACCTCCCTTTGAAAAGAAAAAACGACCTTTTTTTGTCACGGATCACGCAGAAAAAAGTTCGTGTTCTCACCCAATGCAGTTATGCGGGTCGTTTTTGCAGTCCACATTGCAACGGAAGCGCTCCCACGCCAACCAACCCATCGGAGGAGTTAATGCTGCAACAACAAATCAAAACAAATTCAACATTCCCGCTTTCCGTTTCCCCCCCCCCCTCCCCGATAAGTGAATCTCTCCGTGTAACGTGCTAATTACAGCTCACCGAGTCCGTTGTTCAGACCGTCGCAAAAGGGACCGACCGCCGACAGGAGCGTGCATAGAAAGATGATTTTGTAGCCTGCCATTTTATTTTACACGTCCAGCAATGTTGAAATGTGTCTATGGAGCCAAGAAGATTTGAGGAACAACTGAAGCGTATATTGGAGCAACTGAAAGAGCTCGATGTGTGTGTTTATGTTCGATGGTGCAAACAGAAAGGTTGGCCGTGCTGTGTCCCTCTGTTCTACCCGATATTCTGCCATCAGACGTTAGCTGCAACCGTCGCTGTACACGGACCGAACGATTAGATACCGAGATTGTGGCGTTGACCTCGAGAACTGTCAGGGAGATATTGTGTAGGAGATAAATGAATGGAGAAGGCTTTGCTGGCCGACACAAAGTCCGCGGTCCTTCGACCCCTTCTCCGCCTCTTTTCACTACAGATTTGATTCTCCGCCGGTCCATCTATACTACAGACGACGAGTGAATGACCGTATTTGTTGTATATATATCGGTCACAATTTTGGTGAACGGAAGGTCCCACGAAGGGACGGAAGGTCCGACGGAAAGACGGAAGGTCAGACGGAGGGACGGAAGGTCCGACGAACGGACGGAGAGACGGAAGGTTCGATGGAGAGACGGAAGGTCCGATGGAGAGACGGATGGTCCGACGGAGAGACGGATGGCGGAATTAATAGCTATAGAAGGCAGGATAGCCTGGCTCGCCCAACGTACGGGAGATGGTCAGGGTAACGGTCAGCAGGATCTGGAACGGAAAGAAACTGTCATACCGTGCGGGGTGACGGATGACAAGACCGAGTCACGGAAGTACGGACCGAGAGAAGGTGTGATAAAGTAAAAGACAAGGCGCTGGAAGAAGCACACGACAGACGGAATTCCCAATGTTCCGTTGGGCTCTCATGCTTCCATTCCGCCCAGGGCTTGGCGATTGTCGGTTGTTTCGACATCCGGGCGCAGTTGTCCGTTCTGTACCGTATACCATCCGTCTCCCTACCCCCTTAGTTATCCTTGAAGCTCTCCGTCAAGCCGGCTATTGCTCCCCTGGGCCATTCGTTTTAGATCGCCATGAACCATCAATCTATCTGTCCAAAGTCATTTTTTCGGTCGCCTCATCCATCCGTATTCGACTAACTCTCAGTCTCCAAGTTGGTTCTTCATGCGCTCTGCTGTATTATCATTTACACTTTTCCGCCGGCGGTCCTGCAAATCGATTGCTCCGCCGCTCCAATTATCCCTGAGCACTCGGTCTCTCGGCTTCTTCCCTTAATACTCTTCTGGTTTTCGGTCCGTCGGTCCGTCTGTCACACTACAACACTCCATCCGTCCATCCGTCCATCCGTCCATCCGTCCGTCCGTCCGTCTGTTGGTCATACTACAACACTCCATCCGTCCATCCGTCCGTCTGTCGGTTACACTACACTCCATCCGTCCATCCGTCCATCCGTCCGTCTGTCGGTTACACTACAACACTCCATCCGTCCATCCGTCCGTCCGTCCGTCTGTCGGTTCATCTGTCACAATACAGCACTCCGTTCCCACTACATCGAGCCGTCTGCCATTCCGCTTGGCCATTACTATTCCTGTCCGGCTTACCGTCGCGCAACCTTCTAGTTGCTTGTAAATTGTGGACCAACCCTTCCAGTATTACTATTCATATGAATCGTCCCCTCCCCCTCCACAAAAACAAAATCCGAACCATATTGTCAACACACCCTTTGCCGAAAAACACTATTCGAAATACGGTTACAATAAATAACGGTTACATTTTACTGTCCTAAATACCGTTGCATATTGCGCAACAAAGCAGCTTGTAATCATTTTTAGTCCCTGACAAAAAAACGTGACCAAACGGAGCTCCATTGTTTTATTGGGACTAAACACATGGTCACAATATTGGGTGGCAGAGTTCGAGCCATCAGGGTGGTCTGATGTTGAGCCACTCTTGGCTAGAGCTTGCCACTGCTTTCTCCTGGATCTTTGATTTAACGCCCGGCCCAGAGGAAAAATTAAATTGAGCAAGCTGCTCTAAATTCTGCCAAAATAGACAAGTTCAATCTGCTTAAAGTCTGCCACCCGAAATTGTGGCCATGTCTGTAGAATAGACCGCCAAATTGTAACGAACTTTCCAGAAGCGTACAGGATTTCAATTAAGCTTCGAATTACTGTCATTTTTTTCGCCAGGGACCACTCCCTGTGACAAAAAAAAACATTGAAATGCAGTATGACTGTTTGGGATTCAGTTCAGTTCACTTCAGCTATTCTGTTATATCCCTCCACCAACATCACTCTCTTTTCATGTCTTCCAGCCCAAACCCACGGATCGGGAGAGCTCGCCCCTTTGCATTGTCTGTATGAAAAGGGTGCCTCATTTCCAGTCACTCCGTCTTAAGTTCTATTTCAAGTCACTTCAAAAGCAATTCCAGTATAGTGGGGCCGACAGAAAAGTGGGATCAGTTTGCGTGCCAATCCGTGGGTTGTTTTGTAACAACCCATCCCACATTGTTTTTGAGTATGACCAAGCCAGCCGTTGTAAAAAACGATTTGTTGACGTTTGAACAATCAATCATGCTTGCTCCAGTATAATGGGGCTTTCCTGGAGAGTAAAATAAACTTTTCTAGCCACTACCCCAATCCAAATTCAATTTAGAATGGATTGGCATTAGCGAAAGAGTTTTTTTGGAATCAGGGGGCGGAGCCAGGTGTATGTTTCCAACGGGGACGGGAAATGCTGGCATAGCTTTCAAAAAAATGCCATAGCCCCGCCCCCGAAAATCCGAAAAATACTTGACTGATGCAAATTGTTTTGAGAAGGAATTCCGGATAAGACAATGGCAAGAAAAGTGAAAAGTTAAAAGTGACCGGTGAAAGTTAAAAGTGACTCCGTTCACCCGCTCACTCCGCTGCATTGTGTAATGTAATCTGTCTTTTCACTGAAACTGTGCACGAATTGTTACTTTTTTGTGAGTAGTTTCAATCAAGAAGCGCAACTGAACTGATCCTCTGTATGTATGTTAACCGTTCAGAGACTGCAGAATGAACAAAAATTTACTCTAATTCAACGTGCCTCGCCTGTGGACGGGCGATGAGATGAGTGGAGAGTATCACAGACGGAGACAGACATGCGAAATTTATGCACAGTACATCTCCGTCCGACCAGCCCAGCTGTCGGTCGGATTCACTCTTCCGTCCCCGACACGGGGCAATGTGAACCTTTCTCGCGGCTATTAACACTCCGGCCATCTTGTTTTGAAAAGGGGGCGGGGCATCGCCGAGGGAAACTGCCGAAACGCACAGCTACACACGAACAGAATCAAGGCTGACCGATTCAAAATATTCGACTCGTTTGATAGATGACTTTCACGGAGTAGCCGAGCTTATTAGCTTGACTCGGTCAGTCAAGCATTCTGTGTGTGTGTGTGTCGATCAACTCGTCGTCACACTCATGCGGTATGCGTCGTCTCCCTGTGCGCGGCCAGTGAATGTCAGCTGTCAGTTATCGTGCGCTGTTCGCACTCACACAGCACACACACAGCACAGCTGCCTGCCTGTCTGATCTGATCTGCGCTTGCTTGGTTGCGCGCATGCGACCATATTTTGGTTTTGAAACATCACCTTCTTTTGCCATTGCGATAAATGCTGACATTTTCCCGAACTATTCTCTCTGCAACGGGCTTTCACAAGACGCTTTCCTGAGGGTACTCCGGCACCCGAAAATGGACCGGATTTTGAGGCTTCCGACGGCGCAGCTGTACCCGCACTTGCGGTGTGAACTCTGCGAGGGATTCCTCATTGACGCAGTCGCGCTACCCGAATGCCACCACGAATGTAAATTCGCTCACCGTTTTCTTCGTAACTTTCTTTTCCCCTCCAATCTGTCTGCTAAAGGGATCCTTTTTGCAGTTTGTAAAGCCTGCATCGTCAATTACTGCTACCTGCAGGGGCCGAAGGGGCCGTTTTACTGCCCGATTGAAGCATGCAAAGCGGAGATTCACAAAACCAGACCGCTTTCCATGCTGAAGTAAGTCACACCACACGCACCACCTTCCCCCCGTGCGGAGTTGCACCCGTTTCGAATTGGCTTTCTCCTTTCTATTCTCGTTTGATTTGATGGGAAGTTTAGAGGGGAAACTTCTTGCAAGCGGGATCATGGGCGGCAGTATTGACTGGAGAGTTTTAAACGTGCATTTTGTAT
>LRSR01013904.1:0-46856 GCA_001579985.1 Hypsibius dujardini
ACTTACGGGAGTGAAAATTTCTTTTCGGAAAAATAATCTGAAGGGAGCATTCCGTTCCTTTGAAAAAGAGCGGAGATTAAATACCCGATGAGTCATCTGACTCACTCAAAATCAATGTCCGGACACGTGCTTGCCTGTCTGTCTGTCTGTCTGTTTGTCTGTTTGTCTGCCCGGCTGTTTGTGGGTCTTTTTGCTTGCCTGCCTGTTTGTCTTCGTTCAATTTATGTAGTTACTTGAGCGCCCTGTTCCTTTGCGTATTGTTCGCACTGAGAGATAGCGTCCATGACATGATCCCCACCAGAACCTAGTGACGAAACCTGTAAGTGATGAAGAAGTAAGTAGCTGCAGACATTGAGAGTTCAAGTTGGCATTTGGTTCATATGGAAGGGAAAGCGTGTGTTCCTACCTTCTCAAACAAGGCGATATAAAGTGAAAAACCGAAGACATCCGTGAGGGCAATTTTCTTGGCCAGTTGGTCGCACAGCTCCTTGGCCGTGGTGGCAGAGTCCGCAAGGAACATTTTCACCGTTCCGTCCATGAAAGTAATGGGCAACATCACCGGTTTCTTTGATTTACTGGCTTGCAGTTCGAGCCAACTAATATCCAGGCAGAAGACACGCTAGTCAGGCGAGAGGCTTATTCCAATTTTCAACACAGAGACTAGTCAACTAACCTAGGAGGCTGACTGCGGGGTCCGTTGGCAAAAGTTCGTTTGAGTCGCTCTTCACAGTAGGGCGAGTATCCTGCGGGACCATTGCGAATGAAATTCTGTAGATACTTCAGGAAACGATCTGTCGGGGCGAAACAACCCACGCAGAGGGACAGTAGAATCCATCCCCTGGCGTGACTGTTGGGTGAACGGCTTTCCCCGCTAAGTTGCTTCACAATTTGGCAGTAAATTTCATCACTGAAAATATTCATGAGGTTAATATATGCACAGAGACAGCGAGACAGACAGCAAGACAAACACACAGGCAGAAAGCAAGACAAATAGTCCGAAAGACAAAGACAGAAGCAGACAGACAGGCAACCAGGTAAAGAGACGGACCAACAAACAGGCAGAGACATTATCGAAACCGTACCGCAATTCTGGCCGCAGAATTCCGTGGCCGATAATAAAATGCAGCTTCTCCAAATGCGATGTTGGCCTGCTTTCCAGCAGCTCATAATATCCTTCCGGCATTTCATGATCGTCAGCCAAATTCAGGCGCGGAATCTTAGTCTTCTTCCGGATCGTCATGCTGATCAATTTTTTCCTAATTGACTTTGTCTGTAATAAGCAATTGAAGGCACTTCAGACATGCTGACTTTGACTTTTTCGATTGTGGCTAAAAGGTGCGGGGTACCTTATCGGACTTGTCCTTTTTGCCGTTGGCAATGGCCGGAGTCTCCCGCGAGTCACCGTTACTGTACACTTCCAGGCCACCGCTCTTGGCGAAATTTCTTCCCAATGTGGCGTAGATTTCCGTCATGATGGATACGTGACCATGACGGTCGCCATCCAGGCTGGGCTGGTACTTTGGCTCTGGCAAGTCACCTGCAGATCAATCAGACAGTCAGTTGGATCCCTTCCAGACAAGCAAACAATCGTTCCATTTGTCAGACACCAAAGCTTTGATCAGGCCTTTAGAAGACATGTCAGACAAGCTGTTGACAATCACTCAGAGCTAAAGTCATACACGGCAAAATATGCAATTAGTCAGCAGGCATCCATCGGTTCTAGCAGCGGCCGCTGAGGCATGGGCCAGAACTTCATTCAGACAAGTTAGTAGACAAGTTAGTAGATCGATCAGTTGGTCAAACAGGCATCCAGATATCGATCAGACTGTGAATATTCTGAAAGAAAGCGATCAATTTCGCAAAATCGCAAGTTTCGCAAGCGTTCAGATATGAGTGAGACAATCAGAGATATTTGCGACAATTTTCATTCAGACATCCAGACTTGAGCTCACGCTCGTAGAGGCAAGTGACAAATCCAGTCTAGTTAACCTCTAGACATCCAAACAATAGTGAGACATACAGTAGACCCAGACAGACATGTCAGGCCATTGATAACAATATCACATACGTACCCATAAACCTGAGAATGGCTACCCAAACAGCCAACGCCGCCCTGCGATCGACCTCATTGTCCAGCTGCAGCAGCGGATGCTTCAACGGTTTCCTCGAGTACACCGCCGAGGCGTTGCCTTGAAAGTAGGCCGCTGCAAACTTCTCAAACTTATGCCGGCTAATCTCCTCCTCCTCCTTCAGCTTATCCCCATCCGAAACCCGCTGCGACACCGGAATGGACGTAAAGACCTCCCCGTCACCGGCAGTCGGACTGGCGGGCTCGTCCGAGGCTCCCAATCCGAAATCACCAAAAATTTTGTCAATGTCCACCACTGAATTGATGTCTTCCCCAATCATGGAGGCCTCTTCGGATCCAGCGGAGGCACCCTCCAATCCGACTAGAAGGCCCTTGGCGCCGGGGTTCTTGCGGAGCTGGTAGTAACGAAGACGGGCTAAACGACCGCGACAACGGGCTTGCAGGTGGACGATGGACTGCCGAATGCGCTGGAACTGTGTGCTGAGAACGCGGGCTCGGAGGACTGCTTGCAGGCGGAGGAGTCCTTTCTTGGCCTACAAATCGAGAGCAATATGATTATGAGGCAATTAATTAAGCAGGTTATTGGTCGTTTAGCAGATCGCGACGTACATACATGAAGATATTGATCTACAGACTCAGACAGACTAGTAGACAAGCTGGTCATTAGGCTAATTCTAATTAACTGATACAGACAGAAGAAAAATACCTTGCAAGTTACATTTTGCTCAAAACCGAGATGTGGAGCTTTTGTTTGATTCAATTACGACCATCGAATTGACGGAGTAGGTTCGAAAGACAAAATAGTTGTATACGTCGTGACTAGTTTAAAGGTTAAATTTTTTTGCACTCATCCAAGAAGTTGTTGCTTCGGACTGCTTCGGAACTAATTTTGAGCACAAGTTCTTGCGTGCTACGGCGAATTCCCCTGTCAGTTGTAAACTATGATGGCTATAAGGAACAACATTGTAGAGATGTTCATTCTCATGCCAACCATTCAAGGCCAAACTGATGCTTGGAAGAAGTGGAGGCAGCCTTGGCTCCACGCGGCCATTCGTCATCATCCATTTCCTTCCTGCCATCGTCTTGCATATTCCACTGCAGTCTACTGGAAAACTCTATTGTAATACATGAGTAACTCGAAGCAACTTCTGCTTCAGAAGGTCGGGGATCTCTGCCTGGCCGTGGTGGTCCGTCTCGAAAAACATGTTGAGAGAAGAAACCACCTTCAACTTGACAAATTGGCGCTTATCGGCCAATTCAATCTTCGGGACTGACAAACAACCCCGTTATCCTCATTTACCGCGCGAATAGTTACAGAAGGCAGGTTGAAGTTTTGAAATTAGGATTGCACTTGGTTGGTTGTATAGTGAATTTTTAACGAAACGCTTTTCGGTAGTATTGTCAATAACTACTGAGAAATCAGGTTTTTTTGCGGCATTTTCTGTCTTGAGTAATATTTTCTCCGTGACCGTCCGCGTTACGCAAATACATTTAAACAGACCCATTCAAACATGACATTATAAAGACATTATGCAGACAGGAACAGGCATACTGCAAAGGAAATACCCAGAGAGAAAGAGACAGACAGACAGACAGACTGTAAATCAGCAGGTTTAGACACACAATTGAGAAAGAGATAGTTTGAGACAAACAAATTGGATGGCTACTAACCGTTTGGTAGATCTTGCGTTGCCTCCAGCCGCGCCAAACCTTTTGAATAACCAGAGCCGATTGCTTCATCTTAAGGAAACGTTTCCTTGCAAGCCAGCCGCGAACGCAGCGTTGAATGAGTAGGATTCGTTTGACCAAAACTCGCTCTCTCGTATGCTCTAGTAAGGTATCTTGCGCGTCCTAAGTAAAACACAACTCTCTCATCACACTCATCCGTCGCTTAAAACATTACTATCAAAAATACCTTAAGGAAAACTTTGGTCTTCCCAAGTTGATAAGAAGAATTGTCAGTGACCCCCAAGACGGCTCGGCAAATTTTCATGGTGGCTTCCCGGCAGTCCACCTTATGAGCCGGGCCGATTCCATGGGCCAACAGTCGGTAGCGATCCACAAAGTCATAGAAGATGTGTCGGATTGGGTAACCGGCTTTCCTTATACGGATTGTCTGGAGACAAAATTGTGTGCAACTTCAAATAATAGGACACACATTTACATTGCTCTTTTTATTCCCTTACGTCATGACAATATCATCCTAAACATGTTTCAACAATTGAACATGATTAGTCATTCTTTTACATAAAAGTAAGTCAAATGAATTGCTTAAAGAATAAGCGTGTTAGACACCAGACATTACGAAGAAAACAATTAAAACAACCATCAACTACTTTTTGAAATAAACATTTTGTGACTAAGTGAATGAACTTATTCAAGACTAAATCGATCGAGAAATTAATTTCTTTATGGAATTGGAAAGTAAGTTATTAACTAAATACCTATCTGGGATTGTTTCTCCAATAAAATGTCGTGGGCACTTAAATATACTTGTCAAAAATAATACAATCCCTGAATAACCGAGCAAGCAAAAATGTCTCTCTCCATACCTCCATCATGCCGGAGTAGCGGAGCTGTTTGCAACACAGCGGTCGATCAAAGACCAGCGCGCGCTTCAGCTCATTCGGTTTGATGCAACGCACAAAGAAGGGATGGGCACTGGCCAGTTGCTTCATCAGGATTTCCAGTGACTTTTTGAATTGAATCGCCAGCGTGGGGTTCTTCTTGCGGGTCTCTGTACTCATGCCCATTTCCTCTTTGAAGATGGCGCGAAGGAGCTTGTTCTTGGAGCTCTGGATCAGTTGAATCAAGTCGCCGCTGAAGGAATCACGATTCTTTTCCAGGAATCCCTTTGATTCGTACAGGACGACACCGGCAAAATGACGGATGCCGAAGGAGATGATCAGGTCCGATTTGGGTTTGAGGTAGGCCGGGTTGGTGTGGTGTTGGGTGTGGAGCTTGTTCAGCAGCGTTTGATCCGTCCCCTATTAACCAAGCATTATCAATTTTCACTTTCTGTCTGTCTGCCTGTCTGCCTGTCTGTCTGTCTGTCTGTCTGTCTGTCTGTCTGTCTGTCTGTCTGTCTGTCTAGGACTGTCTGCCTGCCTAATTTGGGCGTCTGTCTATGTGATTGTCCCTCGGTGGCCTACCTTAGGGAAGCGACTTTCATCATCGATCAAGGCGATAATACTGAGGGGTTTTGCGGCAATCATGTCCAGACTGAAATTAAAATAGGTTTACTATTTCAACAGTCTTAGAATGACTGAGGGAGGGCACCAAGCATCGACAGTCCTTGACCACCCACCTGTCTTGATTGTCAACGAATTCTATGTGACTCCACTTAATGGACTCGACGTTGTACTCTTCTTGTTCCATCTTGAAGATATGCTGGACGAAAAACTGCTGCAGATTCTCGTTCGCAAAGTTGATGCACAGCTGCTCGAAACTGAAAATAAAAGATAAGGCCATTGATTGGACATGCGTCTGTCTGTCTAACGTTTTCTTTATTGGCTTGTTTGTTTGCTTGTCTGTCTGAGTGCCTATTTGACTGTTAGTCGTTGTACTAATCTACTCTGCCTTAATGTCTGAATTGATGGGCGTACCTATTGTGGTCGAAGTTTTCAAATCCGAAGATATCCAAAACGCCGATAGCGTTTCGTTGCTGTTTCGACGATTTCTTCGGTTTAAATATTGTCTGGTTGATCTTCTCCACGATCCAAACAAACAGGCGCCCGTAGACTCCTTTGACAAAAGCATCGCGAACATCATAGCTCTGCTGGGCCGACATAGTGGATACCACAATTTCCCCATTAGCGATTAAGCTACGAGTGGTCAGGGCGTCGGTCAGCTCCTTTTGGTTGACCTCCAACAGGCGACTGGCTCGGGAGATCCAGCCGTGATCACGAATCTCCACGGCATCCAAATTGTCAATCACCGTTGCTGAAATCAAGAAAACGGTTTCTGTCAGTCATGGCCAATAGTCAGGCAGGCAGGTAAACAGCCAAACAGACGGACATTTAGGCAAACGGACAGATAAACAAATGAACGCGCAGGCAGTCAGACAGGCAGACAAACAAACCGACGGAGAGCTAGCCAGACAGACAGACAGACTGACTGACAGAAGTCTGAAATTGCTTGACCAACCTTTGTATTTGGTGTTGCCTAAATGCAACAGGGCAGCGAGCACTTTAAAAATTTCAAAGCATTCCTCGGTGGAAAACATCAAAACCATCACTGCAAATACGAGACAAGCGGTGTGAAACTTTGTCCCACACGAACACTACAACACATTTTCAATATCATCCGGTGGCTTACTGGCACTTCGAATATCAGCAAATTCCACTGCATCATCGCGTCCTTCACATTTCAGGCATCCACCCTGAGAAGAGGAATGAATAAGATTGAATAGAAACTAAACAATCAAGCGTTGACTCGCTCATCTTAACAACGGCATTTCATCGAATAACAATTGAGCTGATTGATGAGTTAGCTGCATTGACATGTCATATATCAAGCAATCAAATCAATGCCCAAGTTGGCCCGGGCACATTTTGATTGACTTACCCGCGTGAGGTACTCATAATGTGAGGCATCCTGCAGCTCGAGCCGTTTCTTCTCGTCGTGCGTGAGGCCAGCCAGCATGCAGTAGAAGATGTGGTAGTTGCGCTCATTCTGGCTCTGACTCACAATCCGGCTCTTCTCCAGCAGATACTGATCAATTTTCGCCCCCTCAATCTGCCCGTCCTTGTTGAAATGGATGTCGACGTATTTTCCAAAACGACTGGAGTTGTCATTGCGGATGGTTTTGGCGTTCCCGAAGGCCTCCAGAATGGGATTGGCTTCGAGGATTTGCGATTCGATCATCGAATGCTGACCAGAAATCGCCGCAAGGAATTGCAGGATCAACTTGGTGCTCTCCGTTTTGCCCGCACCACTTTCCCCGCTGCAACAACATTTTCCAAAGTAAAAATGGCAATTGATTTGTCAGTTGCAGTTTTCAGCTTGATAGGAGTCAATCCAAAGAAGAGTGAAAATGGTGGGAAACTCTTTTGTGAGATAGAGGTCCCGGAACGGGTCATTTTGACTTCCCGTACCCTGCTGCACGGGCCACCGGGCGGTAGGGGGCGCTGTGTCGCACATTATTCGAAAACTGATGGCTCACTGCGTACAATAGTACGTAAATAAGCGACCTCTCAGGGAGCATTTTCCAACGGTCGAAAGGACTTATTCTCCGTCTTTAAACATCTTCCCATCCCACAGCCTTTTTCACTTCTGAGAAGTGTTCCATCGGAGTTATCGATTATTCTCTATCGTTTAAGACCTTGGTTATAGCCAAAACCTGTCTGGAAGTTATGATTCCAGGGTGGCTCGTTGCAGGACACGGGAAAGTCAAAGTGACTCGTTCCACAACCTCTATCTGGCTACCTCATACTCTAAAGTATACACTATTCGTTCGATTGCCATATGGTCCCACAAGGGGTGGGGGATGGGGGGCAAGATTCTAAAAAAACAATATGGGGAAAATGAACCTTTTTATGCGTTTTAGCTGAAGGAGGGGTAAACGCCCCACCCCTTTTGCTGGCTGGCACATTACTGGTTGATTAAATTGATTTGAATGGGGGAATTAACTGGGTTTGTAACACCTCCAATGATTGCTCACCAAAAAAGGAACAGACTACGAGAACTAAAAATTGGCAATGTGAAAATGTAGAAACTTATAGTTTTTTTTGCAATCAAAATTGTAAAGCCTTAACAATTAATAATGATTTTTTACTTCATCAAACTTATACATAGAAGCACTGGCACCACCACTTCCATACTAAATCAGCACAAGAGCTGCTGGTTCTTATTCATTCTACCAATCTAGGAAACAAAACTAGCGCCTTGCCCTTCCCGCTATTATAATTATTTTAATTCATTTCGGTAGTAGCAAATCTAATTTTTTTTAAACAGCTTGGTCAAATAAGTAGTAAAATTGTAATACATAGCAAGTATTTTAGGAAATGGCGATTGATGGCGAAATTGGTCTAATTTTAGAAGATTGATGGCGAAATTGATCCAGTTTTCTGTTAAAGTTTTATTAATTGGACACAGTGGGATTACAATGTATCCAATGAATCAAATTCATTCTTAGTATCCAAATATACCATATAAATTTTATACCTTTTAATTTATTGCATGCAGGAATTTGAAAGTTAATAAATAAATTTTGTTTCCACTTGAAGAATAAATGATAATAATATTACATTTAACAGATGCTTCCATGAGGATGATATAACTGGCATTTATCTAAATAAGCCAAAAAGGAATTGCAAGTAATATTTACTTTGAATAGTCTGTCGTAAAACTTGTCATCGAGAAAAGGTGTTGTGATGTATTTGCATACGTCTTTAATTAAGCGGTCAGTCAATCAACGTCCAAAAAGAAATGTTTCATTTGAGGTGTTTCACCGTACAATCGTATTTGAACGACCGCGCGACAATCTTGCGGACTTTCCGGCGACCATTGTGTACTTTGTACTCAGTACGAAGTACCGATCCAACATGACAATGTAATGCCGTAACGTGTAATGAGCTGATGAGATTAGAGTTTCCATTCCCACCTGATTATGATGCATTGGTCCTGTTTGTGGCGTAACATTTCGTTGTTGGCATTGTCGCCGATGGCGAAAATATGCGGCGGAAGGTCCCCGATCCTGCGACCCCGATAGGCCTGGATCTGCTCGGCCGTGTAGATGGGAAGGATTTGGTAGGGATTCACCGCCACCAAGATAGATCCGGTATAGGTCTGTAAATAGTTAATAACAATTCATTTTGCCTGATAATTAGTCCGATGATTGCATTTGAAAAGGTATTAATATTTCAAGAAGATAGGAGATAGAGAATGAGACGGCACGCACGTAGATAAGGTTCCGTTTGTAGCGAATTAGCAAGTTGCGCAAAATTCCGGCTTCGTGGAGGTCGCCAAGAGAAATCATGTCTGAAAATGCCGGTAAAAATGTCAGTTTCGTATATTGATTGAATCAATGGTGTCTATGTATGTGTGTGTCTGATTCTGTATTTGTGTCTGTGTTTGTGTTTGTGTATCTGTCTGGGTTTTTGTCTGTGTCGTGTCTGACTGTCTGTCTGTCTATCTGTGCTTGTAACTGAGTTTTGGCCTGCGTAGACGCATTCAAACACGTCGCAAGTCGTGAACTTATCGGGCGCCCCAAAACGTATCTTGGGTTGCCCAAATTTCACGAAACATAACTCCACACCTTCGACGCCTTCTTCGGAGGAGATGTGCATTTTACGAAGGATCCTTTTTTGAGGGTCAATTCGTTGTTCCTGAAAATAGGCAACGCTCATCATTGTCCAAACTGCTTGTGGATTTCTTTGTCATTTTCGGCACCGGTTTCCATCAGGTATTTTACACCTAATTTTAATCAAATACTTAAATTCATATTAAAAATTGATTTTGCAAAGTTTTTTTGTATTTTTTAGAATTTAAAACTTGATTTAATTTAAATGATTTGTAATGTCATAAGATGTTTCCAAATTAGCGTAAACGTTCAGATACATAAGCGGTGATTGCCATTTAGCAATTCGTTGCCTCCACTTTGGGGAAAGAGGTTGTTGGAGGGCAAAAAGTTGCCGGGTCAGTGGAAAGTTTGAGTGAAAGGTAAATATACATGCTTGGTGAATGGGGAAAAGCAAATAAACGTCTTGTACCTTTTTGTCATCATCTCGGACGAGAATCCCGGTAGCGTCGGAGGAGACCTAATACAGCAAACAAAGAATGCCAAATAGCGTTTGCACCGTCATATTCAACAGCACAAGACAGACAACATTGAATTTGAAACGTGATATCACTGGTTGCGCTTGAAAAAAAAACATTCCGACATACCACGACTGCTCCGACAGCCACATCAAATTCCCCCCGTTTTTCCAGCTTCTCCGCCGGCTCGATCCAGACATGTTCGCCCGGTAGGAGAAGGGAAGACATGGTGATCGGTGAATGGTTCCCGGAGGATTCGGCCTGTCAGTTTAGCCGCATTGGCAGGGGCTGTCGGAAAAATAGATTCAATTAAGTTACCCATCTGAGTGACTGACTGTATGTGTGCCTATGTTTCTGTGGGTGTATCAGTGTTTATTTCTCTCTGTCTGTTTGTCTGTCTGTCTGCCTATCTGCCTGTCTGTCTGTCTGCCTGTCTGTCCTTCTGTCTGTGTGCATAGCTGTCTATCTGTCTGCCTCTGTCTTTCTGTCCGTTTGTCTGTCAGCTTGCCTGCTTGCTTGCCTGCCTGTCTCTAGCGAGAGTTAGTTATGTCTTGAAACAGTTCAGTCCGGTCTATTTTGATAAACCTGTTACATATGAATAAGCTAGAGAATGTTTTTCAGCCAATGACAAACGTGTTGGTTTATCCTATGAATTTATATAGGGATTCAGGTCGATGGCTTTCGCATGATTGATTGGCTTGTTAGAGAGAAGACCGTTTTTTCACTTGCCACCTCGTTAAAGCGGAGCGCGGTCAGTTTTTTTGCGTTGCTGCTCGGTGTTTGTCAAGTCGTGTTCGTGTTCATTTGGAGAGAGTGAATATGATATTTAGCAGTAGGTGCAAGGTAGTTATGACAAGGTCCCATAGCGAGGAGAGGAAGATTATTAGTGCTGCAATAACTCGATCACCGTCGATTCGCGCCATTCGCGCATGGTAGCGATGGTCAGTCAGGCACGGAAGGATGTGGTGCTCTAGTCTCTCAAGTGGTCGGCATGTCGTCCTCACGGCCTTGACAGAACATGCATGTGCAGTAGCCCTCATGGGTGCTTGTTGACTTCATTTACCGTTACCGATCAAAAACGGTGTTTGAATATGCCGAAAGCTATACCGAAACCTTCAAAATTATGACATACAGTAATGACAATGCTCTCCCCTCCCGTTAGTCGTTGTAAAAATGGTGGGGTCTGTTCGTGTGTCTTAATCTCTTTCTGTCGTGTCTATGTCTGCCTGAATCATTATCTGTTTTCATGCTCCCGCATTATTTGTCTATCCATATGTCTGCCTGCCTACCCACCTATATATCTGCTTGCCTGTCTGTCTGTCTGTTTGTCTGTCCGTTTCCTTGTCTATCTGTCTGTTTCTTTGACTGTCTGCCAGTCCTGAAAAGCTCGTTCTACCTGTATGTGTCTGCCGAATTGAGACAGCTGGATTCTGAAATGGTTTGGTGGTCACTGATCGTAATGGGGTGAATTAAGTATGCTCTCGAATCTGTCTAGTCTACACTAGTTGTTGGGTCAAAACGTGCTTCCGCCTTGAAAACAAGACCGACACGTCCGACATCATCTGCCTGTTTGCCATGATCCGCCACTTGAGGCTCGCGAGGGAAGATCTAGCTTTACTTACCGCTGTTACCTGTCATGTAGTATTGATACATTTTGAGTAAATGTCTTCATTTTTGTTAAGACTTTCTTATTTTCACCGCCAGGCGAGTGTATTAAGACTAGCGATGATTGGATTGCGACAGGTAAC
This sequence comes from Hypsibius dujardini, assembly GCA_001579985.1. Classification (NCBI taxonomy): domain Eukaryota; kingdom Metazoa; phylum Tardigrada; class Eutardigrada; order Parachela; family Hypsibiidae; genus Hypsibius; species Hypsibius dujardini. Next base: position 11,596 of record LRSR01013904.1, read on the forward strand.
TTACCTATTCCACCTACAGATACGTGTGATCCCGGATGACCCAGACAAAGAATTGCAATTTCGGCACCCCAATCTACGATCCAATAGACGGTCACTCAGCCACCTCAACCAACTACTAGTACCTCGGCGGTGGTAGTAAATCAAAGAGCACGCACAAGGGTTGCTCTACATGTTAGCAGTTTCGATCAATGGCCGGATATAATGAGCTGTCCAATAATGCACGATACACAGGTGTACAAATACAACAACTGACCACGTCGTCAGTGGAAACTCTGCCGGTATTCGGTTTCTTATACCAGAGTAATAGATGGACCAATTATGTAGCAAAAGGCGACGAGGCACACGCGTGTTTACACAATATATCGTTTAGTCCACAGTCACATCACAGGCACATACATCCACAATCCAATCAATATAACAATAAGCTGGCGTGAAAATCCATTCAGACAATTAATCCCGGACGATTTTCACATATTTCACTCATGTGTCTGCCTGTATCCAGACAGATCAGCGAGTAAAGACAAAGACGGACGCCGTTCGACGGTTACAAGGGCAGGAAAGACGATCAACGACGTTGTGGTGGTGGTGATGAAGACGGACAACACGTCCAAGACTAAGACAGACACAGAGGGAAAGATGAGGTGAGGTGTGTGTGTGTGCAAACGGAAATGCCAACCCGTGCGATTACCGCAACGAGAGACCGGCCACTGCTTTCAATATTCACGGATGGCTGCAATCAGGTCGCAAGCAACTTTTTCAGCCGAACGGTATCAGGTACTACTTACTACTAGGGGGTTGTACGTGGCAGCCAATCGCGGCATGCAGGAACGGCTATCGAAAAGGAAGGTGCAGGGACCTTAAGGAGATTGGCGGTATAGTAATACTCCTACTGTATACTGTGGTCCTCTCTTTCACACGATAACAATGCGGTCGTGTATACCCGCGGCTTTAGACGTCGTCTCAATTGAGGGACATGAAAATGTTGCGCTAATACGCCGGTTCGACCACTTTTCCACCGATCTTTTCTATCGGGCTGTAAGGTCCAAGTCGATCGGACTCGGGCCCCACGAGGGAAGGAGAGAGAAAGGCAAGCACGTCAGTAGTGAGGTGAGCGTATCGCTGGCTCTGTTTGACTAATTTGACGACCTTGGAACAGTAGGCAGACAGACACTGTTATCACCATCAATAGTGTGTACATGCCCTGAGTAGTGTTAGTCCTCAACATCCGTACGGATTTCAATACCAACATACAAGCTTAATGCGATGAGCGACTAGAACCAGTGTAGTAAGTACCGGTGCGAGGATCATCGTGCTTCAGCTGTCTCTGCTTTGATATTGTCTTGTGATTTGGTTGCCTGTACAGTATATATAGTGATAAGAGGATGTTTCAGTCGTCTTTCCAATTTAGCAAAATTGCTTTTCAATGTGATAGAGAGAATCCCATTCTGTATCGAACGATATGGGCAGAATTTCGATCTGAGGCCAGGATGCGGAGCTAACAGGAGAAACGCTGTTTTCACTTTCCATCAACAATGAAATCAATGAATGGTCCACGCAAGGCGATACAAACGTTTCCGATTGATTGGATTGAACCGAAGGCGTTAAGTGTTTCGCTCAATCTTTCAGAAGACAGGGATAGAAAGAAGGACAGTTTTGATGGATTTGTTACGACTTGTTGAAACGTTCAAGAGGCAGACAGAAAAGCGGAACAAGACGGAAAGCAAGTCAAGTCATAGACAATTCATAGATAAATAAGTAAAAAACTGTTCGCTTTATGGGAGAAGTAATGAGGGCATCCTCAGAGCAGATGGACTGGATCAAAGCGCTCAAGCAAAGCAAAATCGGAAAGAAAAAGAACGCTATGCGCTACCAAGACGTGTCTCAATCTCGATGGTGGCAAAAAACAACGTCAGTGTATGGATCGATGGTCAATATGTGTGAAAGAACTCTGCTCCTTCGTGGTTAGACTTTCTCCTCAACCAGACCGTGTTTGAAGAAACTGAGGATGGGCGTGTCCGTGCCGTCCACATCGCGGTACTCCACTGCAATGGACAGACACCCAGACATGAACAAGAAATATCAAGTCAGCTAACTAACAACGACACTCCTTTGTCTGCCAGCTCAATATCCTGTATGCCTGAAAACATTACCATACTGGATATTTGTCTGTTTGCTCCAATTGAATGCCTGACGGACTGAAGTATGAACTGTCTGCCTGAACTCTTAATGCTTAGCTGTCTGCCTGTTGGTGTGCGAAGACAAAACTGCCTGTCAGAGTGGCTTGCTGTCTGGCCACAGGAATGGGAAGCGTGTCAGTCATCTGCGCGGACGGACGTACCGGTAACGACCATGCCCTTCTCGGCGTCCATGGACTCTCCCGTGTAGAACTGTAGGTTGGCGTGGGAGCCGAGGATCCTCTTGACGGCCGTCTGGACGTTCGCCTTGAACTTCTCCACATCGGCGGGGTTCTTCTCCTCCACTCGTTTGACTAGCGCCTTCATGTAATCCTTGATATAGCCCTGGTACGCCTGTAAATACAACAAGGGCGTCAGTCGACAGACAGCCACAAGGAAAGTCAGACAAACTGACAACACAGGAAACGTCGAAGGAACAGACCCGTGTATTGAAAAAGCGTTCACATTTACGTAGGCAGACAAAGAGTCACACGAACAACATTAGCACAGGCAGGCAAGTAAAGTTTATACACTGGACAGGTTTTAAACATGTAGTCCAGAGTGTAGTCAAAGACAGGAAGTCCCTGTAAGGCTTACCTTCTTGTCTTGCAAAAAGGGGACTTCTTGGAGGCGATTGTTGAGGACGACATCGACTCCAGACTCGGTGGCCTCATCCGTTCCCTCATCCGCCTCCTCCTGGCTGGCGTTGGCTCCTGCCAGCACAATGTCCTCCCCGATCTTCCGTGTTACATACTGAAAAAAAATTACGATAGAAAAAATAAGGCACACAAATCATACATGACACTCAGTGACATCAATCAAGCAATCAACCAAAGCATTCACACTTCGCGGATTAAATCACAAATATCAAAGCAAATTACTCAATATCCGAATTTAATTAAAATACTATTTAAATGTATTGCAAAATCAATATATGTTCGTGATGTTAAATACCAAATATCAGCAAGTAAAATGGAAGGCTTTATTCAGGCTGATATCATCATCTTAAAATTTCTTTTAATTCTAACGGATCAAACAAAGACGAGAAACAGGAATATCGGCCACCGAATCGGTCAATAACTATGATTTCATCGATAATGAGTAAAAAAGGCAGAGTGTCATAATCAGATAAAGAAAAGATGCAATGAGAACATTATTCAATTAATCAAAGAAAAATCAATCAATCACCTGGGTAATCACTCAATCAAGAAACAGATATGCCTAAAGCGCAAATCAACCAATCAAGCAACAGCTTCCATTACGAACTTCCTCACAATTTCCAGTTGCAAAGAAATCATCCCCTACCTTTCCGGTGACCTCGTAGATGCACTCATCAACCAATTTGACCTTGCAGGCATCGGTAAACAACTCATCTCCTGCAAAACAACGACAAGCAACACGGTAAAAATCAGTAAAGTGTCAACGACCCCCAAAAACAGTTTTATTTTGTGTGACAACAAAATCCCCGGCGAATACTAAATTCCCAACTCTCACCGGTTACGGCGTCCTTGTAGATGATCATTTTTTCGGAAGGGAGAAAGGATTACTAATCACGTCTGCAGGGAAGATGGAAAAGTCGAGGACCTGCTGGACGACGAAGGAGAAAGTCAAGAACCGCCGGTGAACAATTTTTGTGATTTCACTCTTCACAAGCAAGCCGATGCAATGTGGCAGCTCGTGCCTGATTGGCAAAACTATATTCTTACAGCGTGTCTGATTGGTCGAATTTATCATGCCAGCCAATGACATATAGCACAAAAACGGCATGGTTTGGCCGTTCTAGCAGCATGAAAATCAACTGGGTTCAGTTCGATTCAATTCAGACTGAACGGGGCTAACAGTCTCAAAAAAGTGTGCGAAGAGGTTTTCCCATCTTTTTGAAGTTTACCGTGTGAGAAGGTCAGTCTAACATCTTTAACTTCCAGACCGTTGGGAGGTGACTAGCTGCGTAATTCAAACAAGAATAAAGGCAACACAAAAGTAATCACATGGAATGCTTTTCCTCACTTTAGTTCCTCATTTTTTGTCACAAAAAATGGAGGAACACCCACGTACAAAACGGGGAAGGGGGGAGCGGAAAGAAGGAAAAGGCTCATTAAAAGCTATCTCGAAATCAGGGCACACAGCGCTGCATTGGGAAGGGAAAAGTTGTTGGGCGCTGAAGGGGGAGAGGCAGAATGACCATCAGACATTGTCCTGTATTTCGGTGTATCGGACGGTCGTCGTCGCGGCTGGCGAGAGACCTCTTCGTTCATTCATCTCCGTGGAATTGGGCACTGGGATGGGCATGCCGACGTACGGCTGCTGCTGCTGGTAGAGACCGGCAGGAACTTCCGGAGACGCCCAAGGGGAGCTGCTCCCTGGTTGGAGGGTGATGGGGGATGGCCTGTCCGGGGAAATTTCGCCGCGTTTGCTACCCGGTTGTGTGGTCGACGTCGAGGTGTTACTACCGAGATGGGTCTCGTCCTGAAATTATAACTTGTAGTCTCCAGAAAGAGATACACATGCACCAGACAGGCAACGGAGTTAATGAAACATTAAACGGATTGGCTCACGTGTAAATGTCCGTGCTCATCAAATTCGTCCGGATGCTTCGGACGGCATTTGCCGCAGCAGCAGTTAAAGCAGCAACAGCAGCAACAGCAGAAATAACAGCCTGAACAATAACAAAACAAAACATTCAATTGGCAGAATGTAAGTCTGCAGTTACGCCTGTTACATTGTCTGTCTGTTAGTCAGTCTGTCTGGATCTGTATGTGTGTCTGTGTCTGTATGTCTGCCTGCGTGCCTGTTTATTTGTCGTTCGGTCACAGATGACTGCTAGTCCCTCCAACTGTCTCAGAAACGATAAAACGTACCAGTTAGAATTCCACAGCAAACTATAAGCCCCTGTTAAAGAATATATGATAGTTGAAGAAAAGGTCGTCGAAACACGATTAATTATTAGGAAATTGAGGCTCCAGACAGACGTACCTTGCACCATTTATTCTGTAACAGCAGATATATGGGGACATTATCTTCTCCTATCTGTTCAGCAATACTCAAACCTAATCATGACAGGAAGAACGATGTTAGGTTTTATTGATGCGATCGAACTTTGCAAGGAACGGCGGAAGTTATTGTCATAAATGCAGACACGCCTCTTGGACCCACCCAAGCTGCCGTATGCGTCGTACAGTTCCCGCTTCGCTGGATCGCTCAGGACGGAATTCGCGTAGTTGATGTCTCTTATCTGTATCACACAAATTATTAGTGAACTAACTACTGAGGCACTATTACTCCTACTACATCAACGACAGGAATAAGGAAGAGACACTTTCTGCATGCACTCACTCTCACGGAAGCTGAAGGATCGTCTGGATTCTTATCTGTTCAGAAAGAAAAAATAATAAAAACTACAGAACCGACATAAATAAAAAACGGGAAATGAAGAAATGTACCTGGGTGATACTTCAAGGCCATCTGGAAGAAGGGTAGAGAGGAAGAGTTAGGTCTGTCTATGACAAGTAACCGATTAATTCTTTGATTGATTCGATCGGTTGCCAACAGCGAAGATTCATTGATTATTGATTGCATGAATAACTCTGTGAAAAGCCGAATTTCTGGAACAATGTTGAATGAACAAAAAAGGTTAGGAAGGTACATCTAGAGGAATTTACCATCAAACAATAAAAGTATAAGAATAATTTTGAAAATACCGATCATGCGTCCGATATGTGTGAGGTTCCGATTTCAAAAGCAGCACACTCACTTGATTGCGTGATTGCGTGAAAACGAAATAACCACTTCCACAGCAACTTGATTAGTTGATTTGGCATTATCAAGCCTCAAATTTGCTGTTTTTTCTAGCTCATTTGACAGTTGAATGGAGCTGGCTCACCTTCCGATAATTGCGCTTAATGTCTTCTGGCGTGGCGCCCTTCTCCAGCTGAAGTTGCTGGTACAAGGACTGCCCAGCCGTGGACAGCTTTCGCCCCCCAGCCTCAGCGTTCATCTTTGCGTGTGAAAATCCAACCAGAAATCCCACGTCGTAAAACCTTTTCGATAAAATATGAATAGAAAAATTATAACCTAATAATTTCTGGCCGACGGAGAAGATAAAATTGAACGAGTTTTTTACAAAGTTGTTCTAGTCTACCCTCAAATGATCTCATCGAATTCCCATCCAGTCGAGGACTAAGAGTCAATCAACGCTTTTTGTTGTCAATCAATCAAGAGGCGAAGCAGCGCACATCTAATGTATTCGATTCAGCAATCAATCAAATCAAGCAGAGCTTTTTGCAGCTATATCATGCACGGCACAGTGATGTGGTGGTCAATAAATCAATCTATGACCTTACAATTGAACCCGTTTATCTGTTCCTGCAGATGGCGCTGCACAATTCCCCATATAAATATCATGTGGAGTCTTGGTCGTGGCTTTAATATGTTTAAAATGACATAAAAATCATTTAAAGAGTCTCGGAACTCAAAGAACTGTGAACATTTCATAAATTACTTTCTGGAAGTGCGATAAGCTTCTTGAAGCGGTATTAATCGGCCCTGGCAAAAGAAGGGTTGGAGAATTTTATGGCGCGAATATTATTGAATTAGCAAAGCAAGTGCGGGCAAATTTATGGCCTTTTAACTGTAACGGTTAACCTTTGCATCACAGAATAGCCAAAAACAAATAAGAGTCAGATGGGTGACAAACCCTTGGATCATGTTTTAGTCACTGAGACACCAATAGCATCCGATTCTATAACCAGCGTAGATGGCACAAGACCTATATTCAAGAAGTTCCATGGGCGACTAACAAAAGTACTTTTGCATCTTAACGAGGTCATTGTCAAAAGTGAAAACCGAGTATATAGCCAAGAAATCCAATTTTTCTATTCCGTAAACTGAAACACACTGACAAAACCTACTGCTGACTTTAAATTAAAACTAAAAAAAGGAAAAGGGCCTTGTTTATGGTAATATGGTCATTTATCCAAAAGCCCGAAATACAATGTGAAAAAATAATATTATTATTTACTAAATAAATTGGTGTTTAACAGGAATTATGGGTAATATATAATACATAAAATGTAAATATAATTCCAAATAAAATACCATTTGACGCCGATCAGATTCATTAGGTCAATTTACGGAATTACGAATGTGTAAAGTGAAAAAGCCTTCCGTTTTTGTGAAATCACTAAACTTCCTCATGGCGAAGTTGTGGTATTTAAGGAAACGTATAGCTTCCTTCGTGCAGGATAGACAATGTGCAAGTCGGAAGGGAACCTTTTCTTTTCTCAACAAACTTAACCGATGATTGCTTGATCAATACCAATGACATCCAATTTTAAGCCTTTGGCTCGCATCAGTCAGAAGACTCAGAATACTAATAAACGGGTACAACAAGACATCGAAAGATAAACCGTCATTACTTGCACCTTTTCACCGAGATCAAAAGAGACAGCACGAAGCGGTACTGCACCGAGAGTATGATAGTGTGCAACGATGGTGACTAGAAAGGACATGTCCAGACCTTCGATTAAATTAACCAAAAACTGCAACCACTTGGTGCAGCAGACACAGACCGGAAGGAGACAGACAGACAGACAGCAGCACCTCAGGCATCCTGGATGTCGGTGTAGCGAACGCGGGCGTTGCCAGTCGGCGCGGATGTGAGACCGGTCCGTTCGTTGGCTCTCGGTCCACCCATCGGGATCGGTGGACGTTGCGGCTGCTGGTAGTTGTAGCCGCGTCCGCCACCTCCACTGGTGTTGGGAAACTGCTTGTCCCCGCTGGTGAAGGCGGATCCCTTGGTGTTGCTCCACGGTTGCTCGCTGATGGGGGACGTCGAGTCGGGAGAGTCGTCGTCGTTGGCGGCCGGTCCGGTCGGAGAATTGTCCCCGTCAAACTCCTCCTGGTGAAAAAAGCAACTCCTCTATATAGATTACCAGATCAGAAAATACTAACGCTATAATAAAACTCGTGCCACCAACATTACTGTCAACAGCATCAACATTTTGGTCTATGTAAAATTTTAAAAATTACTAAATTAAATAAAAAATATTTCAAATTCCATTAATCTTTAAATAATTTTGTCGACAGATTTTAAATAAATATAAAATATCACTAAAGTTACCCCCATGAAGAAAAATGAAACTAGGTTTCAAATATATGGGGCCAGCGGGTGAAAGGGACTTACTCGTAAAAAGCCGTACTCCCCGGTCTCCTCCCGATTTTTGGGCTTGTACTTTCCGAAGCAGAAATTACAGCAACAACAGCAGCAGCAGCAGAAATAGCATCCTACATAAGAGACACTCCGAAGATGAGAAACACTGGGATCAGGGAACTAACACTTAGTACATAAACAGACAGATATGGTATAGACGAAACTTAAAGGCAGCCTCACAGATGGGTAGACAGTAAGAGAGGCAGAGACAAACAGGCAGGCAGACACAGACACAAAGACACAGAGAGATGGACAGACAGAAAGATAGCGGACAAACAGACAGACAGATGCCTAGGTAGACAAACGACTGAATAGACCGACAGATACACAGGCAGATTGACAGACCGATAGATAGGCAGAAAAACAGAAAGACGTACAGACAAAAGATAAGCGAACGGGCAGGCAAGCAGGTACAGTAAACGGACCTTACCGGTTATCAGGCCGCAAAATAAGAAAAGACCCTGCAGCAAAAAAACAGCTTCATCTCATTGTCAACTGAGAACCAGCTGGGAGTTTGCAAGTACGAACCTTGCACCATTTATTCTGGAGCAAGAAGTAAGTATGGACCTGAAAAAGAGCAATTTTAGTTCACGTCGGCACACAAGTTCATACCTTCCTCGGCCTCATCGTCATTGCACTTACATTTTCTTCGCCGATTTGCTCAGCAATATATAAACCTGAAAACAGACGAAGCATTTCGTTATCTGGCCAAATTCTTGGGTAAATGATGATGAAGGCCATCTGCCAGCGTCACGGGGATGCAGTACAGGTACCTAAGCTGCCATAGGCGTCGTACAGCTCTCGCTTCGTTGGGTCACTCAAGACGGAATTGGCGTAGTTAATGTCCCTAATCTGAAATAAATAAGGATAAAATGAAAGCCAACCCTGTCTGGTGGATGTATAATAGACAGCATATGGCCACGAGGAATTACCCTGTTAGCTGCTAAGGGATCGTCAGGATTCTTGTCTACAACGAAAAGGCAGCGCAATTATGCAATGCACATATAACACAGCCGCACAAGGCGTTTGCCAGAGATAAAACTGGATAATACCTGGATGATATTTCAAGGCCATCTGAATTGAGACAGAAAGAAAGAAAGTTTAAGTACGTGTAACTACACATTGCCTCTTTCCATTGATTGATTGAATGACGCAAATTTGATTATACGAAATCTATTCGTGGATTTAATTGGTCGATCGCTTGATTGGTAGTCGCAGTGTTCATTGCTGTCCCATTGTTGTATGTCGCAGCAGTTTTTTTGATCATCTACTAATGTGAAAAGGAATATATCAAGAGGCAGAAACGTACCTTTCGATAGGAGCGTTTCACGTCTTCCGAGGTGGCACCCTTCTCCAGGCCGAGCTGCAGGTACAGCGACTGCCCCGCCGCCGACAGTTTGCGCCCTCCAATTTCCGCGTCCATTTTTAATTTTCACACCTAAAAATGAAAGTCGACTAAAGCAATTTTCCCGCAATTCAAACGCCAATCTCCATTGAAATTACAGTGTGTGAGTGCAATTCTGCACATACGCGCTAAAAGTAGAGAGGGATCAACGATGGAAGGGGGAGAGGAGTGTGATCCGTGTCAGCGTTTTCCCTATCTCCAGCCTCGCCGCCCGCGCTTCCGGTGAGCAGGAGCAGGAGGGGAGAAAGCAGGATATTCTGCAATGTGACGCGATCGTGTGCGCTGAGACTGAGTGTGTACTGTACTGTGTGTGCTTGGAGACTAGGGAATCGGGATGGATGGCTATACTGCGATCAGTGTAATACCCCTTTTCACTCCTCGCTCTGGCATAGCGGATTCAGGAGGACAGCAATGAAAGGGATGTGCAGTAGCAGAGGATTGCGGAATATTTGTGAACGCGCGAAAAAATCGATAAAGGAAAAAACAAACTTTGACGCAGGGGTCCAGCTGTTTGCCGTGGCTTGGGGGTTAGGCGTAGAAAGGCGGGGCCAGGCGAAAAAATGTTGTCTGAAAAAGTCGCAAACCAGTGCGAAAAAGCAGCGAACAAGTCTGGTCGCGAACAAAAGTCGCGAACAAAATACTTAGGAGTAGGTTCCGACGACGGAGAGACAGATATATTTTCAAAGTGTAGTAGTATGGTACGAATAGGCGTAATTCCTACAGTTTAACTATTTGTCGCGAGCAAATTTGATTAAACTACGGAGCTCCACCAGCAGACTGCGCATTGATTCGTCATCGCAATGAAAAGATTGAAATCCGGCGAAAGTTTGCATCACTTGTCTGCTGCGGATTTCTTTCTGTCCACGCGAGTCGCATTGGTATTTACGCTTCATTTTCCTCACAGAATTTTCCAAAATGGCCGACAAGGAGCAGGTGCCGCCGGTGGACGGTGTGGATGGAGCGAAGTTATCTAAGGGAGCCTTGAAGAAAGCGGAGAAGGCAGCCAAAAAGGCCGAAATCATCGCGGAAAAGAAGGCCCAAGTGGGAGATACAGCGCCCGCTGACTCGGCCGATGGGGAAGACGTCTCGCAAGGACATTACGGGGAGCAGCCGTTGATTCAGTCTAAAGAGAAGGTCGACCGGAATTTAATCAAAGTCAAGGAGCTCTCGAAGGAAAACGGTAAGATGATTAATTCCCCCAGATATCAGTTTTTTGGTACCGTTAGACATATATTGGTTAGAAATATCACGCTTGGCGAAAAATGAATAGGTGAGATCGGAGACAAATGGGATAAAAGTAGCCTACTAACAATTTTCGAGCGAACTGATTCAATCCATCAATCAATAGCGGATGGAATGGATTTATATGCGTTGATTGATTGATATATGTGTTCTTTGCAGGAAAGCTCGTGGATCAGCTGGTGTGGATCCGCGGGCGGCTCTTCACCTCCCGCGCCAAGGGAAAGCAGTGCTTTTTCGTGATTCGCCAGCAGCAATATACCGTGCAGGCGTTACTCGCAGTCTCGGGGAGTGTGAGCAAGCAGATGGTCAAATTCGCCGCGGCAGTCTCCAAGGAGTCAATCGTCGACGTCCAGGGATATGTTCGCGCAGTGGAGGCCAAGATTGAGGGATGTTCGCAGCAGGACGTGGAGCTGCACGTGGAGCAGCTATTTGTGGTGAGCGCGTCGGAGCCACGGCTGCCATTGTTGTTGGAGGACGCGTCGCGCGCCGATAGCGGAGTCAACCAGGTGAGCCCGCGCTTGATTGATTGATTGCTTTAACGGCGTCGTCACTTTTCTATTATTACTTCCATTTATTTGTCTCTTACAAATATATATTAATTAATTTCATGATTAACTTTTATCGCTTTTTTGAAGGGTGAATATTCAATTTTTGAGTTTATTGACGAAAAATGCGCAAATTAAGTTTTTTAAATCTTGATTCCTTTCAGGACACTCGTTTGGACAACCGCATTCTGGACTTGCGCACCACTACCAACCAGGCCATCTTCCGGCTGGAAGCGGGCGTCTGCAAGCTCTTCCGTGACTCGTTGGACAAACAGGGCTTCGTGGAGATCCACACGCCCAAGATCATCTCGGCGGCGAGTGAGGGCGGCGCGAACGTCTTCACTGTCAGCTACTTCAAGAACAGTGCCTATCTGGCGCAGAGTCCGCAGTTCTACAAGCAGATGGCCATCGCATCCGACTTCAATAAGGTCTATACCATCGGATCGGTGTTTCGGGCGGAGGACTCCAACACGCATCGCCACTTAACTGAGTTTATCGGGTTGGATTTGGAGATGGCCTTCAATTATCATTACCACGAAGTGACCGACCAGATTGGGCAGCTCTTTGTGGAAATCTTCAAGGTACCAGACACTTGAAGACAGTCCCTCCCTTGTTGCTGTCGATTCAAATATTCGCATCTGCGCCGGTTAACCTATTTTATGTCTCGTCTCTCTGTTCTGTCTCCTGTCTGCTTTCCTGCATGCTTCTTTATTTTTTGTCTGTTTGTCTGTGTGGCTGGCTGGCTATCTGGCTATCTGGCTATCTGGCCATCTGGTCGTCAGTCTATCAGTCTCTGTGTATGTCTGTTTGTCTGTCCATCGTTTAGGTTGCTTGTTTGCTGCACTACATGTCCAAGCTAAGGTTGACCGGTTTGTCTGCCCTAAACGATGTGGTTCAGTGTTCTTCCCAACAGCCGAGTAATGAACATATTAATTGATTGATTCACTTTCTCGAATGATCTTTTCAGGGACTGCGCGACCATTACGCCGACGAAATTGCCACTGTCAACAAGCAATACCCCGCGGAGCCGTTCAAGTTTCTCGAACCCGCCCTTCGTCTCGAGTACCGCGAAGGCGTGCGGATGCTCCACGAGGCCGGCATCGAAATGGGCGACGAGGAAGATCTCTCAACGCCCAACGAGAAACTCCTCGGGAAGCTCGTTCGCGCCAAATATGACACGGACTTCTTCATCCTGGACAAGTACCCCTTGGCCGTGCGTCCCTTCTACACCATGCCCGATCCCAACAACGCCAAGTACTCCAACTCATATGACATGTTTATGCGCGGGGAGGAGATTCTATCGGGAGCGCAACGGATTCACGACTCTGCTTTGCTGGTCGAACGCTCCAAACATCATGGAATTAATCTGTCCACCATTCAGTCGTACATCGACGCCTTCAAGTACGGTTGCTATCCCCACGGCGGTGGCGGGATCGGTCTGGAACGGGTGGTAATGCTCTACCTGGGGCTGGATAATATCCGCAAGACCTCTATGTTCCCCCGTGACCCCAAACGAATCACCCCGTGAGCCTTGAGGGAATAATTTACAATGCTGCGAGTAATTTTTTGGAGCCTTTTTTGTATCGCTTCCCCCAGTTGCTTCTTTGTCGGTACTGTAGTCCTTTTGTATTCCGTGTGCGGTGTGCTTGTGCTTTGTAAGGGGGTCGCTCATCTTCAGATTCATCACAGCTACGTACGGTTTTTTGATACGCCCTAACTTTCAGTTCGTCTGGTTATGAAAGATATTGTTTCATTTGTCTTATCTGGAACAGAGTCATTTAAAATCCTAGCCCCATGACAATATTTAGGCAAGACTACTTAAGGGATGGCATCAAATGACGAAAATGCACATTTGATTTGAATTTGACATTGGACATTTGATGCCATCCCCACATGAGAACAATAAACAATGCCCAGCAGACACAAAGGGCGGGGCTAGTTAATGATTGCCGGTTTTGATTGATAGGCAACCATACACCGACACTTGTACCGTCTTTCTATCTCGGCCAATCAATAGCGGCCACAAGACTCTGGCGGATTGTCACCTCGTAGGCTCCTAGGCTCCTACTCAATATTCATTGTGAGAGTCGTTTCGCGTCTTGTACATAATTGACTCCCTACCCGAATCATCTGGGAAGAAGTGGCTACGCGCTGTATACGGTCGTTTCGGAAGCAGTCAACCTTCGGGAATTAGTTTTAGGGATATATCTCCTCGTCATCATACAAGGGCATTATTATTAAACCATTAATGATGGCTGGTCATCCGCAAGAGTCGTCCACGCCTCCCAGTCAGCTGTTGTCGGAGGAGACGAAGCAGGAAATCTCGCAGACGGTCATAGCCGCGAAGGATGCAGTGAACGGTGAGAACTTTCTTAATCAAATTAAATGTTAATCAATCAATCAATGCCCGCTTTTATCCTCCCTATGTCCTGGCTAATTTTAGCACTCAATAAACCAATCAATCAAGGGCTTTCACTTAGCAAATTGTGATACATTCCTCAGGCACAGGCAGCGCCGCGATGGGATGAGTGTCATCAGTAATTTATTTTACCATTTTCCTTTCATTCATCTGTCCAATTAATAGTGAAACTTATTAATGATGCTAATGTGTCCTGGTCAATCTATAGCGTACGGCGAGACTCGGGTAGGGCAGTGTAAAACCGCTGCGGCAAGCATGCAATCAATCAATCCATCAAGTGATGAACTGTTTTGTTTTGGCCAATGAACGCATTCAAATCAATCAATCGACGAATTTTCCCAAACGTTGTGCATCGGATTGATTGAATTTTGGGATATTTTATTTTACTGGTCATGTTATTGACGTGTATTTTTTGCAGATCTCGTGACGGCAGGTTGGAATCAATGGGATATGGAGGGCTTCGGTGAAGAAGACATACCGAGCGCTGTGGACAGAATGTTGGACCGTCTAGCTGGCGCGACTAAAGCTCAGCAGATCACGGCCGGCGGCGCTTCCGGATGGTTAGTTCCTTCACGAAGGATAAATGCTTTTACTCACACCTTCGTTCGGTTTTTAGGGTGACCGGTTTTCTTTTTAACAAGTTTGGCCGACCGATTCTCTACCTTGGTGGCGCCACCATCATCATCGCTCTGGTGCGTCTGTCTGTCTGTCTGTCTATTTGTTTGTTTGTCTATCTGTCTTTTTGCCTGTCCCTCTGCATGTCTGTCTATTTCTCGGTTTTCCTGTATTGTTTTGTCTTGTCTGTGTGTGTGTGTCTATGTATCGGGTGTGTATAAATGTTGGAATGTTAATGACAAAGCATTGCTTATGGTGTGTCTATCATCCTATATGGCTGGTAACGCTGTGCGTTATTGCGATTTTTCAGTTTGCCGAACATCAGGGTTACCTCAAAATCGACTGGTCCAAAGTGCGACAAGACGCTTCGGCCGGACGGAGAGCCGTGACGAACCGCATCCATACCCTCCAGACGACCGGCATTCTCGCGAGGAAGAACGGTCGACCATGGTTGCGTAAGGTAAACAGTTACGGACTAGTAATATTGTGCTCGGAGTGTGCTACTACACCTCTACACGATGGAGTCGTGGCTTTTTTCTTTGCAGCTGCAAAATCTCGCCCAAAGCAGTCCTTACTTGACTGGAGGCTATATCGGTATGACTGCTTTTGTCTTGTACATTTTGTCCGTAGCTTGTATGTTGGTTTTGTTGTTGATCAGGTGGTGTCCTGCTCGGACTGGCCTCTTAGGGGTGCGCGTTCAACATCTACACAAGAAGACAAGAATATTTTGGTGGTGATACGTAAAGTATAGAAGTACATATGAACGAGCAACTCAAACGCACTTTTTACACAATTGCTTCAACTTTACAGCGAGGCAGCTCTTTATTTTTCCCATAGTATCTACTTCTTTTTTACTCCCACATGGTAAAAAGATTATGGTACTTGGTTTGAGTTTTGATTTAGATTAGGTGCCGGATTTCACGCAAATCGATTGTAGTGTGGAAAAGGAATACTTGTGGACTGATCACTTCTAATGCAAATTAAAAAAACACCTGGTATTGATAAAATGAAATGTTATTTCAAATACTTGGTCTCATCAAATCTCAGATACAAGTTTTTAGATGTAATTGATTCTAATTGAAATCCGAAAATGTGCTATTGATTGTACATCTAATTCGAATTTAAAAACCTGGTCTTCAGGAATTAACACCTTGTTTTTAATCTTTTTTTGTTTAAAAAAAACTCAGTAAAAGTTGTGAATTGGAAGTGAAAAGGCTGATGTGGAAGAATTAAAGTTTTCTTTTTATTTAATAAATATGAGGCTATCGAATCTGAAAAAGCAAAAGCGATTGTCTTGAGGATTTATTCTTACTGCGAGAGGTCGGGCTTGTGAAAGAAAACGAAAGAAAAAGTATGCTCTAGTCTCTCTCACAGTAATGGGATAAAAGAAAAGTATAACAAAGCAAGTATGTGTTTGTTGTGTGTTGTGCAGAACAAACGGAAAGCGCAAGAATAGCGCGGGCCCCAATTCACACCAACACCAGCCGGTCCAAATTGGATTAAATTGTATAATAAAGGGTAAGACATCCGGAAGACAACCGTCCACTTTAATACTCTCTCTCTCTCCTTTCTGCGAGGTGTGAGGGCTTGAACAAACTAATTCAAGGATCCGCGGCATCCCTTGGAGCCGCACAGACAGGGGATCTTGTTGTCCTCGATGGGGAACTTGTAGTCGTAAGTAATCTCCTCGCCTGCGTTGATCTGCTGCTTGGAGAAGATAACGATCTTCTTCTGCCCGTCCACCGCAATAACCTTGGCGTAGCTGTTGGGGGTGCAGCAATGGTTCATGAACCTGCAAAACACACCACCACCATCGCTACGTCAGTTGAACAATCCCAAGTCCATAAATCAGTCAACTGGACAATCACATGCTAGCAAGAGATCCAGACGGGTGGGCGGATGGAGACTCCAACTAACAAACAAACAGACATAGACAGACACAGATAGACCGACAGAGCGGCACAGACAGACAGATGGGCGGACGGACTAGCAAAGGGATAGATAAGACAGATAGACTGACAGGCCGACAATTTGGCATGCATGCAGCCAAGCAGAGAAACAGACGAGGAAATAGATCGATGGAAAAAAAGTATGATCCGTACCGCGCGTAATTTCCACATTTGGTTGCGTCAATGACGGAGTAGTCATCTACGCGGAAGAGGTAAGAACTACCGATTCCCACTCGTTCGTATCGCTTTTCTCGGATGTCAGCGGTGTTTGCTACAAAATGAAATACTCATGGTTAAAAACAATAATCCCAAGATGCAAGAGATTGTTTTGTTGTAAGTCTAGCTGTGTGCCTGTCTGTCTAACTGTCGATTTGTCTGTCGATGGAACGTTTATCAATGTGTCCGAGTGAGTGTCTAACTGCCTCTAGACCTGTCTGTCAAACTTTCCTAAACTCACATCGAATCTTCTCCCCAATGTACTCAATAACCCTAAAAAGGCGGACAAAATAAGGAATGAATAAGGAACACTTGAGAAAGGGACATGCACTGCGATTGCATGGTTGAGAACTTTAGACCAACGAACATTTCATCGGGAGCGATGGGTTCCTGTGCGAACAGGCCCCAATTGTGGATTCGCGATCGTCCAAACCGAACCCGTTTTGTTGTGTGCTAAAAATTGACACAACACGCACGGTTAATAGACGCTGACCTCACAGACAGGAAAGCTTGTGTACTGGGATGTGCATACCTTGAGAGTGTAGAATTTGTGAATGTCGCTGAGGTCGATGCCGAGTTCGCCGATTGTGTAGTCCAGGTCGGACATGACACGTCGTTTGTTCAGACGCGCTTCTCGCGCAGAAACCCCCTTCAGCTTGCTCTTGCCTTGAATCTCCAGCGCGACGGCCTTGCGGGCGTCGATGTCGCCCGGTGACATGTCTGAGCCGTCGAGGGGAGTGGGCGCAGAAACTCGCTCAATCTTCTCCACCTAAAAAAAGCAAGCTCTATGAAAGACAAACAGACAAATTGGTAATAATACAGGCAGACAGACGTACAGATAGATAGATAATCAGACGATAGACAAAGAGGCCGACAGGCAAATAGAGATGGGAAGGCAAGCAAACAGATAAGACAGACAGATACCTAAGCAGACATGGGGCAGGCAGGGAGGGAGAAAAAACATGCAAACAAGCAGATTGATGAAATACGGAGAGGAAGGCAGAGAGGCAAGTAGGTAGATTCAATCATTCAATTAATCAATCGATTACCTGTCCAACTGTGGCATCAACCGTGGCATTCTTCCGCAAATGGAGAATTCTCCTTGTGGGTCGCTTATACGGCGAGCACCGCGCACAACCACCTTCACTGACACCTGGATCGTTCAAAACTGCCTGAATCGGCACGTCTGCAATAGTGGGCGGGTGGTCCACCCAATGGAACAGCTTCAACCATTGCGCACTGCTGTCTGACTGCAGCAGGTCATCGCTGATCTCCTTCAGAAATCGTAAATCCTCCCGGTCGATGCCCTCTTCCACGACGCGATTAGTGATGCTGGCTTCATCCGCGTCCGTGCGTTCCAAAAACAACTCACCACGGCGCCACGGCGGGATCTTCGGAGTGGTGTCCACCACGCGGGGAGGTTTCTCCACTTCATCTTTCCATTCCGCAGCGAGCTTGGCTGGTGACCGCAATTTCTTCTTCCTTCGCTTCTCCTAAAAGAAGAAAAGTTGTAGAAACCGTACAGTTATGCAGATAGAAAGACGGTAAGGGCCAGATAAGGAAAGATAGCCACAAGCAGACGTGGAGGCAGACTTGAAGACACACAGGAAGACTCACATACAGAGGAGCAGGCAGACAAATAAACAGATAGATACACAAGCAGACAATTTGTACCTCAAGCATAAGGTTAACTTCCTCAGCCTCAACCAGTTTGGAAGCTTCCAGGAGAAGATCGAAGGCACTGAACGGCTGCTCTTCTTGTGGCGGCTGCTGAGAATGGTGAAGGTGGAGGTGGTGGTTAGGTTGTGACATTTCTTCGTATTCAGAAACGCGTGACGAGGGTTTCACCGGCGACGGGACAACCTCGGGAGACTGGACACCCTCCCGTTCTTCCACCTTCACTTGAGACTGACCGAGGGTCGAGACATGAGCTTCCAAGGGGTGACGAGGCAGCTCGGCAGCCTGGTTCTCCACTTTCTCTTTGCGATTATGGGCTTTCCTGTAACAAAATCAACAACAATCAATCAAGCCATCAATTAATGAAATGACTCAAAAATGATTATTCTGAACTTCTCGCTTACGGTATAATGACAGCGGTTGGTGGGTCCAATTTTGCCGGAGAGGCCAGTTTCTTGAGGTATTCTGACGAGGGCGTGACCGGCGGTTTTACCACTTTCATGACGGGTTCCACCTTGCGGACCTCATGGCTGCCGCTGGTCAATGAATTCTCTTCACTGGCTTTCTTTTTCCGCTCCTTTTCTTTCTCTTTGTCCTTCTCTTCTTGCCCCTCCAATTTGATCCGTTTACGGTCTTTCTCCTTCTCCGTCTTGGGACGTTTCTTCTTCTTCTGTTCGCCCGCGACCACGTCTGACCGATCCTTCTCCAAGTCTGGTGACTCAAGAGAGCGCGGTTCAAGGGGCGAAGATACGGGTTCTTGTTCATTTTCCTGGTCAAATGACGGCGGCATCACCGGCTTCTATGGAAGAAAACAATCGAGATGAGAACATCAAATCGACAACCAATTATCTGTCTGTCTGTCGTTTTGAATGTCTATCTGTCTGTCCGTCTGTGTCCAATGCCGGTTTATCTGTCCGTGTCTGAAAATCATCCCCGACGTCGAACCTGTCGTTTGAAGGAAGGCATCTTCGGCATGGCATTACGCAGCCCGCCAGTCATACTCCGTGCGTTGGTGAACATGCCGGAAGAGTCGCCGGTCAGGATCTGGTCCACCGTATTGGTGATGTTGGTGATAACGTGAGGCTGACATGTCGGCACATTCCGAATCGACATCTAAAAACAAGTTAGGTATTGAGACGAACAAAAAAACACCCACAGGTATTGCGGGAAACGAAAAGACATATAAATGCAGGGAGACGAGCTCAACGACCGGCAGAGATTCATCCAGAGCATTGGACAAAAGATAGACAGGAATATACATCCAACGACTTAAGAGATAGACAAACATCCACTGTCAGACAGGCAGACAAACAAACAATTCTCCGAGGAAACAAGTGAAATATTACTCGTTCGTTATACTCCCGTTGCTTCTTCTCCATCCAGGCGTCCATCTGGCGGAAGGCCAATTGTTCCACCACCCGCTTGCGAATATCCCTCGTCAAAACTTTGCGCAGGTCATCGTTCAAGCTGCGATTACACTCGGCCTGCGTCTGAATGGGGTTGATGAGCGGCCGGAAGAACTGCCGGTAGAAGGCCTTCAAGTCTTCCGGCGCCGTCTGCATGCTGTAGAGGCCGGTGTGGAGGAAGATTTGTTGCAGGAGGTTGGCCTTTGGATCCACCCTCACGGTGGGGATCATGTGCAGCTGCTCACTGCTGCTACTGCTCTCAAGCGGCGGCGGCATCGTGGTGGCGATCAGATTGTTGGCCACCCCGGAAGTGGGCAAGTGCTCCAAGCGGGACTTTTTCGACGGTGGCGAGGAGGTCGGTGTCACCGGACTTGTCCCAGCTAACGCAGCATCTGCTTCTGAAACCAACAAAAACTATCAGAACAATAATATACACTTGTAACTTTGTTTTCTGATAAACGTCTCGGATAATTATTCTCTATAACATATACTAAAAATTTAATGGTAATGTAAATTGTTAATTATTGATCAAATTACAAACTAATATATCGTACAAATAAAATTCAATTTGTAATTAAATTATTTTATTTATTTTAATTTAAGGACATTAATAAAACTCAGTTTGTAATTAAGTTAATTTAATTAATTTAATTTAATGACAGCACAGTAGCATATTTCTGCATTAAAATTGACCTGGATATTTTGAAAAAGTACTAAAACGAATAATCTCAAGCAATTTAAATTTTAATATACCAATTACTGAAAAAGATGGAATTACTATAACCAACAAACCAACAATCGAAATTTTTAATTTGAAACTTTGATTTTATTTGGCAAGGCCATACTTGGTAGCTCACTAGTCCTCAGAATTCGGTGCATGTGTTCTATGTCAAAAAACCTCTTCGCTTTAATAGTATTAAAAATAGCATCTGTTTGGAAAACAATTATGAGACATCAGCATTCAAATCGTAAAATTTAGTCTACTTTTTATTCATTCGGTTGTCATTTATTTCAATGGATAACTAGTTATAACATTTGCTATCCGTACATGCAAAAGACTAAATTTGAATGTATGTCTGCTTGGGTATGTCTCTGTCGGTCTGCACGCAACTATGTGTGCCTTCGTTTGCTTGCCTGTCTGCTTGTGTGTCTGTCTCACGCCTTTGCAAATCTAACTGTCCTCAATATTGAAGCGGAGAAAAGGTAAAAAGGAGAATAATTACCGGCGGAAGTGGGGATAGTCTGCTCATCATCCTCGGAGTCGGATGAAGAAATCAAATCGCCAAATCGTGCCAGCAGTCCGTCCCTTCGTAAGATCTGAATCCTTTCCTGCAGACTCAACCGCACCACCGGTTGTGAAGGCCGTGCAGGGACTGCAGGCGCTGCTGGTACCATTGCAACTGTTGCTGCTTTTGTGGTTGCCAGGTAGTTGAAATCGCAATTGGGTGAGGTGATTTCGTCGTGGCCACGTTTGCTGTTACCGCTGCTGCTATGCTGCGACACGGCGGGGGAGGCACGATGAGGATGGTGGTGGTGATGGTTGTGATGAGAAGAATGATAAGGCCCGTTGTTGTTGCTGCTGTTGTGATCCGAGGTCTTGGCAAAATTTCCCGTAACCGGTGGTACGACGGCAGGCGTCGCGATGGCCGAGATGGCCGGCGGTTCCGGTGGCGGCGGCTTCGGCGTTTCAGGCAACACGGGGAGGGTCCGCGGCGGCGCTGTCTTTACCGGCTTGGGCTTGTCCATTTCGTTGATGAGTTCTTCCGTCCTAGCCTTGAACTTCTTGCCTGACAGAGTCCACCGACAATAATTTATCAAACTGTTGCATGTTGAATAAATCAAATCAAGTAAAAGTTTCAATTTTACTAATTTAAACAAGAAATCAAACTTGAAATGTCCTTTCGGTGTCCACTCAAACAAAAATGAAACAAAAAATACTACAATTCGGGCTCGATAAGTTTAGATAAGAAATTGAATGGCATAAAAATACCTGTTTTCGATCATTCAAAAGGTTCAATTGATTGAATATTAATAATATACAAATGTTTACAATTTTGGCAAATAAATCCTTAATCAATCAAATCAATGAGAAAGCAAGTATAGATTGCTTCAAAATGTTCATTAAGATTCACGCCCATCTGGATTTAAAATAATCCCTAGCAAAAATAGAGTCGGAAAATGGAGCAATCAAAAGCGTGTGCTAGGTCACAGAAGGACCACTTCCGGTCCGGAAAAAACAAGGCTTTTGATGAAATTGTGAGGCCATGCCTCCCGGATGTCCTAATATGCCTTTAGGCTTCCCTTCGTAGCAATCAACTTCCAAAGTACTTCTAATTCGCGTGCTTTCTTTCTGAGAAAAAGAAGAATGAAAACATTTACAATGGCCACAGGGAAAAGCCCTTTCCATCAATTTTATCTGCTTTGAAATGAGGCCGAAACAAATATTCCGAACTACACCGAAAAATACTTTTGTAATTGCACAGTTAACACTGACCTTCGTGAAGTTAAGTGAAGGGTCGACTTACCTAGCGGATCTTTGGTCGCCATGATAATGTTCCTAAAAATGACAAAAGCCGATCTATGAATGAAGCAACCAAAGCCTGGAGCAAACAATGCAACTTTGCTGTTCCAAACTGCAATCCACTGTAATTTGTATTTGGTCAAGCTTACCCCATGACAGACTTTTGGTTCATCTGCTTAAGACAGGCACTACATGCAGCACTCGACTCGAATTCCACATGGGCGATTCCGAGGTGCTTGTTCGATTTCGGATGGTATGCAATGGTGAGGTGACGGATGACGGTCGGGCTGCTGCTGCTTCCGGGGAGGGGCTTCTGGATGAGACTGCGGAGGAAATCCTCCCGAATGTTGTTGTTCAAATTCTCCAGCAGTATCTCCACCTCCGGCGGCGTTCCCGTGTAGTTGGCATCGATCTGAAAGACAATCAAACAACATCTTAAATCGGCTAATTCCGTTGGGAGCTGCGGGTGAAATTGGAGTTGGAATTGGTGAAATTGGAATTGCTACTGGTGGATATGGAATTCGTGATCCCTGTGAAATTGAAACTGGAATGGAAATCCAAATTCAGGTAACAATGACATGTGGAATTACGGGAAAATGCAGTGGAATTGGAATAAATAAATTCCATTTCGACAGCTTCCAGTTCCAACTGCAGCTATATTGCTGGAGCACCACTTCCAGTCAAATTAATTCCACCCGGTTCCAATTCCAGTTCGAAAAGACAAAGATTCGCATTCCATCTAATCAAGCAATCAACCGAGAGTTTAAAAAAAAATGTTATGTAACTAATCAACATTCGCCTTAATCAACCCCTCAATCAATCAAACGGCACAGGCACAAACCAGCCAAATGCCAACGAAGCAAACTTTTGTTACGCTTGCAAGCAGTCTCTACTTGTGTGTTTCCCTTTCTCAAATAACAGCGGTGATGAGAAGCGAAAATGATCTTTAAGCCGCAGAAAGCCTGCAACGCATTTTACGAGACGATCAAGCGAATGATGAAATCAATCAATCAATCAATTAAACGTGTACAATAACACTAATCAATCAATCAAGCTATAGACGGTCATTGAATATGGGCAACAAGTAAAGCATTCTCCCTTTTCAGAAACAACCCAGCCGCTACAAGTCAAAATATGAAGCTTAATGGTGGAAACGTGAAAAAACATGTGCCTAAAAATGAGTAGGAAGAGGGTAACCGTCGTATTAAGAATGACAGACTTGATGCAGACGTAGGGCATCAGTTTTTTCTCACGCATTTTCAAAGCTTAAACCTACAATATTGAATCAGTTTCGCTCTTAAATAATGAAAGCTGACTAAAAATGCCACCGGCGGACGAGGGAAGAGAACGTCCGTAGGGGGAGGGGTAGCGAAAAATCAATCAATCGAGTGACCTCACTTGATCATTCAAATCAATCAACCAAGCGATAACCAACGCAACAAAATGGTCAACAGTCACTTCAAACGTTTCCCCTTTCTAATTTCGCTTCCAATGTCAGGAAAAGAAGACAATATGGTGAGACATGGTCATTAAAACTAAATAAAAGCTATATCGGAAGCTGTTTGGTCTGATTGGTGGAAGGAATGGAAGGAATACAAAAGAAAAGCGAAGATTGATTTTTCAGTTTTTTTCCAGCGCTCAAATCTGTGGTAATAGCTTGAAATCGTCTTTTTATTCAGGAAATATTTGTGAAATTCAAAATGAACGCCAGATGATAAGAGTGGGGAACTTCTGGAGAATTTGGGAAAGAACAAAATCAATCAATCGATTGAACGCAATTAATAACTCAAATCAATCAAGCGAGTAACCAGGGCAATACAAAATTGAAAAACAAAATTCGTCATTCAAATCAATCAATCAATCACGAAATTTTCATAGGAAATGCCAAAAGCAAATTTCCTTCTATTTCACTATCAAAATGCACCTGCGCTGCCCAATCAAAGAGGCATTCCAAGAGCTAGAGTCTAAATAAACTTACCACAAACTTGGTCGGAAGCAAGCGGACCGTCTCATGGAAGGGATGGGAGGAATAACGGAGGCTGGGATTCCTCCGCGGGTCCACCACCACCACCAGTTCTTCCTACAACCAAACTCCCGTCAATAATCATAAGCAGACGACGGGAAAGTTACTCTTTCGTACGTATAAGTGGGCGTTCTTGCAGTTCTTGTCGATGGTGCCGTTGGAGCGGTAGACTTTCTGCTTGTGCTCCGGGTTCAACTGCGGATCGCACATCAATTTGTAGTTGTGTGGCTTGGCAGCCATCGCCCAATCTTGTGGATGGGGTAGGGGAAATTCTTCGCAGCTAATTGGGTTGTTGAGAAAACATGATGCCTACGCTGCGAGCACAAAGGGAGGAATCAAAAACTTAAAAGGGAAAATTGTTTGTAAAAAATTAAAATTTTCGCTTTCTTTCACTTTTCATGCTAATCAATCAATCAAGTTGCTTGATTGGTTTGACGGCTCTTGGCTGCACGATTCTGCCGTACGACTATGGAGGTGGTAACTCGGACATCTTTCTTTGTATGCTCTTTTTGGAGGCGCCCACTCCCTCTGCGGTGGATGGCTGGATGAGCATATGAAAGGGCCCGAAATACCGGCGTTAAATTGGTAATTTTGTAGAGCAAACAAGATAGTGAAGCCATAGAGCGGAAATAAATGGAAAGCCATCTTAATGATGTTAACTTCATAGTTAAACTTTCGCTTGCTTTTCTTCTTGTCCAAACTATCCAAGTCAATCGCCTTGCTTGAATGATTTTGGGTCTACCACCTCAGACTGGTTGACAATTGAGTCCTGCAAACCGTACCGCAGTCCGCGCGGCGGTTTGGGCTTGTTCGCGGGCAGCGGTGCGGGCCGCGGATTCCATCTCCGTGGTTGCGGTTTAACTTTTCGAATCCGCCGCAAACCGCACTTGCCGCTTTTCTGATACCATAAGTAGACATTGCAATCAATCAATTCTCCACTATCGCACAGAGGCAGGCGCAATAGAACCATCTGATTTGTTTACGTACTGAAAAGCGTCTTTATGCAGTGTACAGACTTTAAAATGGAACAGCATTTCAATTCGCCTGATGTTCCGATGAAATTCTCTTTTTCTATAGCAATCGTGATAAATTTAATAAATAAGTTCTAAAACTGGCGGTGCGGTTTGCGGTTTGTGGGTGCCAGCCCGCGGGTTGCGGCGGTGCGGTTTTAAGGGTTGCCCGCGTTGCGGTTCGGGCCGCGGTTTAGAAAACAGGTCGCGGTGCGGGCTGTGGTTCAATTTTTTTCTAAATGCGCAGGGCTCTAGTGGACAAATATGCAGATATACAGACAGACGGACAGACGGACAGACAGAGAGACAGAGAGACAGAGAGACAGACAGTCATACTATCTACGGAATAGGCCAAAGCATATTAGAAATGATGACTATATAATAGTGGTTAATCTGCGCTGGGCCGACACATCCTTGGACATGCACCCGGAAGACATCCACACTAACTTGTACTGGGACGCCGGTCTGGTATCCCGTCAGCTGCATCCGGGAAGGAGACTGTCACGTAATGGCGGATTATAGACTCTGACCTTTTTATTTTAATGTGAGAAATATCGTCGTTCAGTCATTACTACATTGCTCTGGGCAAGTTGGAAAGATAATACATGAAGCATAACTAAAAAATTACTCGCTATTAGCTGAAATCGGCGCTCGGGCGCGTGTCGCCTCCGGCAAGCCAAATGGCATTTTTTAGCGAAACAAAAGAAATGTGCACAAGCTGTAACAAGCAAAGTCGTCCTTCACAAGTAATTCGCAGCTATTTTCTCGAAAATAGGCCTCTCAGTCAGAGCAAATCGAACTCCCGATAACTGAGGGAACAATCCCATTCTGTTCAATCTCATTTTCAGGGACTGATTGGAAAAAATGAGGTTCGTATCCTCCTGTCTGTATGTCTGTCTGTCTGTCTGTCTGTCTGTCTGTCTGTCTGTCTGTCTGTCTGTCTGTCTGTCTGTCTGTCTGTCTGTTGTCTCTCTTTCTGTCATTGCATCTGTCTGGATTCCAATCTTTGACTTTTATCCCCTTTATCATTGATTATTTTAGTTCGCAGTACATCCCTTGCCGGAGTCTGCCGCTGTACGATCACCGTCGCTGGTATGCCTTCCTCATCGTCAGTGTGGCCACTCCATTTGTTTTGGCTGCTCCGATTGTACTATGGCGGCTTTTCCGCTTCTTCACCCGAGGAACCCATAAGACCTCATCCACTGCCACCGACGCATCCAAGGCCTTAATAGGTTGGGATGCCAGGTTGTCGCTCTCGGCATCTCGGATTTCTTCGGACCAAACCGCTCTTGGCCAACTCCTGGTGATAAATTGATTTGATATAAATGAGTCTGACGTTTGTCTTTCATGAGATCTTCAATTTGATTCAGATAATAGCATATCCGAAGACATATTTCTTTGCAGAAATTTCTGGCGGTAGTATTCTGCACTGGCTCGCTGATTATTTATTTCCGAGACACTGCTCCGTAAGTGAAAGATTATAGGAATTTGAACGTTGATTTAAAAAAGTTAGCCAATACTAAACAGTAGAGCCCTGCGGTGCGGTTTGGGCTTGTTCGCGGGCTGCGGTGCGGGCCGCGGTTTCCATCTTCGCGGTTGCGGTTTAACTTTTCAAATCCGCCGCAAACCGCACTTGCCGCTTTTCTGATACCATAAATAGATATTAGAGAGGTTGAAGCAACGCGCGTAAGAGTAAGCGTAAAGAAATCGACCAATTGAAATCGTGCGCGGGCGTGGCTATACTTACCTCTTACGCCGCATGCGTTTACCCCCGTCCTAAGGAGCAGTGGGCCTTACGCGGCGACGTAAGCATGGTTTAAGGACAATTCAGTATACAGTCAACGACAAGATTGAGTGTAATGGAGGGTCCGGGGGATGGGCGAAAGGGGCGGAGCAGGGGGTGGTTTTCAAGCAATCGAACAATCAACCACCTGACTTGCAGCAGTTGTTTTGTTCCATTTTCAAACAAAGAATTTATAGTCCAGTTTATGTAAAGGATGAAAGCGATGTACAAAATGGATGAAAATTTAAAATTTCATGACATTACCGAGCTGAAGAAACATCAAAAACAAAAAGCAACACGGGAAACATAATTGGCAGAGGGCAAACAATCGAGCAACCAAACCGGTATCGTATGTGAACAATAAAACTTATCAAACAATAGAACAATCAATGGAAGCCGGTGTAGATTGAAAAACAGGAACAACAAAACGGAACAGTCAACACAATCAAGCAATCTCTCAATACTTTGTGCAAAAATATCAAATCCACACAAAGATTTTAAAATATATTAGCGTATTTAAAACAAATGAGACAGCGGTAAGTGCATTGAAAATTTGAATTCACTCTGAAAAGGCATGGTTGAAAATGGTAAAAAGTAGAGACAAAGCAACCGCTGCAAGTCAGGTGGTTGATTGTTCGATTGTTTGAAAACTACCCCCTGCTCCGCCCCTTTTGCCCACCCCCGGACCCTCCATTACACTCAATCTTGTCGTTGACTGTACTTAACCCTGGTCAATTTACTGGAATTTGACTCAAAATTCTACGCAATAGTAGCAACTAGCCACCTGGGTTGTAGAAAAAGATGAACTCAACTGAAATAGAAAATTTAGAGGCCGATTTTTGTGGCGCACCAAATGACAAAAAGCTACAGTTTGATTTGATTTGATTTTGAAAGTCATTTGATCATTTGATCATTTCTTATCACTCCTTTTTGCCATGAAACATAATTTGATTTGATTGGAATTTGAAATTTGACATTTGACATTTGATGCTTTCCCTAAGCAGAAGGGATTTGTACTTCATAATAGGAAACAGAGACACGAGAAAATCAAATCGAATGATGGAATTGCAGAAATATTCGGTTTTACGAGCTGGTATTTTCCAAAAATGACGCAGAATTCAAGGAGAGCATTGCTTAAGGTTACCTTACGTTAACGCTACGCCGACTGCTTCAACCTGTCCTCCGTAGACCAAGCGTACACTTTTCATACGCTACTCTTATGCCGAAAATGCTTCAACCTCTCTATTGCAATCAATCAATTCTCCATTATCGCACAGAGGTAGGCGCAATAGAGCCATCTGTATGTTTACGTATTGAAAATACGTACATGACGTATACGTATGTACGTAAATGCGTACGTATGTACAATTTGTTTATGTATTGAAAATGTTCTTAGTTTCTAAAATTGGCGGTGCGGTTTGCGGTTTGAGGGTGCCAGCCCGCGGGCTGCGGCGGTACGGTTTTAAGGGTTTCCTGCGGTGCGGTGCGGGCCGCGGTTTAGAAAATAGGTCGCGGTGCGGGCTGCGGTTCAATTTTTTCTAACCGCGCAGGGCTCTACTAAACAGCTTTGTTATCGGTACGCGTATATAACACGGGCCATATTATTCCGTAGGTACCGGCGTGTACACTGCATGCACTGACCGAGCTAAATACACGAACTCCTTTAGTGCTATGATGTGGCCACGCTTATACGCGGCACTTTTTAAGAAACTACGTTTATATACAACATTAGAAATTTATTGTTATTGTACATAACTTATTTGTTGGTATTGTTTGTTGAGGTCTTGTTTAACGGAACTGGCCTACTAGTACTAAGTAGATGGAGGGGAAAAAATGCAAAAAAATTCGAGCGGGATGAGATTCGAACTCATGCGGGTAAACCCAATTGATTAGCAGTCAATCGCCTTAACCACTCGGCCACCCGCTCACTTGAGGAGAGAATTTCGTTTTATTCAATGTCGGTGATTTTAAGAATCCACTCTTACGACTGACCGAAAAACTAGCAACTGCACAACTTTCAAAAATGTCTCATATCAAACCGCGAAAACTTACCATTTTGCTGATTATGTGTGTGTGTGTCTGTGGGGGGGGGGGTATTTGAACTAAGAAGTGAGGATGTCCTTTCACTTGACTGTCATTCCTCACCCACTTTTATAATTTCCCTTAATTAAGTACACTGTCTTATCTAATACGTTTTTTTGTGTGAAGCAATTGCATTGATGTGGAGATGTGCCATGACTGGCTGGAGGATCCCTGGTGGAATGTCGACCTTGCCTTCAACTGCTACCTGCTGATATATTTTATTTTGCGGGTAAATAATCATATTTTTTTATTACAGACTATTCTAACCGCAAAATTGGAAACTGTCTCTTTTTTTCTTACCGGTTGCACACACAGTTCATGTCGGCGCAAAACAAGCTGGCATTTCTCTTTGAAATCTACAGCGTGGTGGATTACTTTACCATCCCGGTGACGTTTGTGGCCATTGGTCTGAACCGCAATTGGCATGGTACACAGGCATCTAACAGGAAGACCAGCAGTCTAGCTCTGTGCCCTTCAGACAATCTCTCAATTCTCTCTGCTGATTACTTTTTTTCTTCTCTTAAATTTTGTGTATCTGACAAGTTTGTGTAAAAGATATAGAGAAGAAAGAAACTTTCAGACAAAATCGCTTCGTTTTAAGCCTTGACCATTTTTTATTGTCAGGACTTCGGTATCTCCGGATTATAAACCTGCTCTGGCTCGTGGACTTACTGCACCGTTTCAAGGCGTTGAAAACGGTGGCACAAATCCAATTCAGTCGTCTGGTCGTCTACATTACCATCGCGATCATTGTCGGTGCCGGTACATTTCTTTTGGTATGCACTTCATCTTCTACTCTACTCACTTCTCACATTTGCGGCTTATTTTCAATTTCAAAATGTCTAGCTGGAGTGTCAGGGCGATCCTTGGGACATTGACAACACCCTCCAGCAAAACGGTACCTTCTGGAATTACGCATACTTTTCTGTTGTCACCATCTCCACGGTGGGATACGGAGATCTTGGCTGCAAAACAGTCCTCGGAAAACTCTTCTGCTGCCTTTATATATTTGCTTGTCTGGTGAGTATATTTCTCTATTTATCTACGGATAATTTTTAACAACTTTCATTGTTTTCAATCAACATTTGTTTGGTGTGAGTTAGTTTTTCATCGCGTCGTTTATTGCAACGGCAGCTAGCTTGGTACCGCCCCCAAAGAAGTACCCTTCCTTTGACCACACCCAGTACTTCGAGTAAGTAAGGGCGCCAAAGACAGGCAGACAGAGAGAAAAAGTGACAAAGTGCCAAAGAGACAGACAGACAGACAGATAGTAGAAAATTGCCGTGCTACTATTGCAGTCATATCATTGTGTGCGGAAATATAACCCACGCTGCTGTTGCTCGGCTATTGGGTGATCTCTACGAAGACCCAAACGTCTGCGGACTGGAGTCGGTATATTTGATGCTTCTTCATCCGTGAGTAGACCTTCCAAGAAGAACGTTGTGCTTATGAGTGCTAATTATTTGAGACGTAAATTGGTAATAGGGATGACCCGGATGACGAGATGATTTTGCTGCTGCGCAATTACCAGGCCTGCGTGGAATTTGTCCAGGGTTCACCCTTTGATGATGCCTGCCTTGATGAGGTGAGAGCTCGTTACGCCCGTAGCTGCATCATCTTGGCTGATCAACACACTGCGGACCCCGACGCAGAAGATGCAAAGCACATCCTGGAAATTGTCGCAATCAAAAACTACTGCCCTACTTTACGCGTTCAGATTCAAGTCGTCAAGTCTTCAACTACTGTAAGTTAAACCAGAGCATTCTACTCGGTCGGTCTGTCCACCATTTCTTGCCTGTTGTTTCCACGCAATCCATCAATGAGTCCTTACCTTAAGTCAGTTCGCCTATTCGCCTATCCGTCGGTTGCCAGCTGATTATTAGTCTATGCACTATCCGTTTCTTTTTTCCTTCATCACTCCCTCAATGCGTTACTCCATCCATCCGCCATTCCTCGAGTCACCCCTTCCGTCCGATCCACTTACAGTCACTCGGTTCATTTTTTTGTCCATCTGTTCGTCTATATAACCGTTTCTCCACCCCTTCATCCAATCGTTCCTTTGTCTATCTGTCCGTTGGCTCCCTCCGCCAATCGGGAGTTCAATCCATCCGTCCATTTCTCCATCTAACCGTCCGTCCTTTTGCTGTCTTCTTTATATCCTGTGCTTCTGGTAAGAACTACGTTTTTTTGCTAATTCAGGGATTTCTAAAGAATTACCCAGCAATCAACAGCAACAGAGGCGACGTCATTATCTGCCAGGAAAACATTGAAATGGCCTTGCTAGGAATGAGCTGCCGCGTGCCCGGCTTTTCAACCCTTTTCAGTAACCTTATTGGGACCAATCGTCCACTGCCAGCCTCGTCACACATTCAAGTTCCTTGGTTGTACGAACACGGTAGCCGCATGGACTTGCATTGTGTGCAGTTCGGGAATGCCTTCTTAGGGCTGACTGTTCCACAGGCTGCTGAGTAAGTGGCAAACAAACTCCACATGAATTGACTAAACGTTGCAATCAATTTTACTTCTTCTTATTAGGTTGTGCTTTAAAAAGTTGAATATTCTGTTGATTGGGGTGTACACGCGAGGCGAGTACTCGGAGATGGAATATCATGATGTCATACCCAATGCTACGTCGGATGTTACAATTACGAACCGTATGCGCGGTCAAGTTGTCGCGCCGACGAAAGGACATGCCAAATCGTAAGCCCGAAAAGTCAATCCATGATGACATTTTTTACAATTTAAAAATTTCATAATGTTCGGTCGATGTTTCATTCCTTTTTTTTTCAAAATCGGTGATTAATTATAGGAAAGGTTGATTGAGTATAATATACAATGTATACTTTTAGGTCTTTAAAGTATATTGAGATATTATTAAGTTTAGTTAGTGGTTAAGTGAGCTGATATAATTGACAGGGTGGAAATTCTATGTCCGAATTGCCACGCGGACGCGATTCAACCGGGCTTGATTGGACCTTGCTTGTGTGCAAAAGATGGTGGGTCAGACAATTGCTCCTCTATTGTGCTCATCTTTTACTATCAAATACTGTGCTTTTCGCTAAATATACTTATCCGGTAAAGGAGAACTTTCGGTCAATGCACTCTTCAAGGACCAGACACAGCTCACCCACATTGGGAACGGCGCTTACTCCAGAACCACAAGCCGAGAGAGCACTAACATCATAAAAAGCGACATTGGTAGTGGCATGTACGATAGTACTGGCATGTTCCACTGGCAAACGCCACAATCTTTTGAAAAGAGTCTTCTGGTAAGTTGTCCTGCCATGCCAGCATATCTGTCTGTCTGTCTGTCTGTCTGTCTGTCTGTCTATCTGTCTGTCTTTCTGTCTGCTTGCCTGTTTTTCTGCCTGCGTGCATGTAGCTACATGTTTTTGCGTGTTAGTCTGTCTAGCCATCAGTTTGTCTCTCCGGCTGACTGACTGTCTTTGAAGGAATACCTAGAGCTATAACTGGTTACAGAAGATTGCCTCTTTCTTCCAGACACCGGAGGAGGCCAAAACCTGGTTGTTTGAAAGACACGTAGCCATTTTGGTTCTACCCACGCCAACGACGTCATCCATAGGACTGCACCACCTTATCGCACCTCTTCGAACCAGCAGCGTTCCGTTGGATGAAATGAGCGATGTCGTCATACTCGGCAGTGAGGAGCAGTTACGTCGGGAATGGCCCACTATTAAAATGCTGCCCAAGGTCTTCATGATCGCGGCAAGTTCATTAGCTTATTTAAATATTCTCCTTGATAATAAGTTTTAAACTTATTTTCATTCTACAATGTAGAAATGTTTTGGCAGGGCGATCCCACTGATCCAACCGTGATGCCGGCAGCTCAACTGCGAAACTGCCAAGCAGCCTGTTTGCTGGCCGCCGGACACAGCATTTCACGCCACGACGAAACGTTGATCGACAAAGATGTCGTAATTCTAACCCTCAGATTACGAGGACTTGCCTATACGGCAGAGGATATGCCCCTCCCGAGACCGTACTTCGTTAGGGGCATCGACGTACCGCTAATTTCCTATATTGGTCCGCTCAATCATTTCCCAAATGACAAAGACATTTTTTACACGGTTCGATGCCATAAATGATCTTTTTTTTATTGTACAGATAGTGGGTCCAGCGTCAGATTTCTTTCGCAAGAATCCAGCGCCGTCGATTATCAGCTCACTGTCCCGTACATGTCTGGACAAGTGCTTTCTTCGGCAAGATTGGATTCGCTACTCATTCCGGTAAAATCGACTGACAAATCAAAAGGCAAACAAACAAAAAAGCGACGAATGGCTAGCCAGACAGTTAGTTAGATAGTCTGATAAAAAGACAAACAGACAGACAGACAAACAAGCATACAAGCACATATGAGCACAAACACACAGACACACAATCGGTCAGCAGATTGACAGTTTTAAAATCATGGAATATTTTAATTTGTAGGCTTGTTCTAATCCGTCACTTCTCCGACTGTGTTCATCCTTGGTTTTTGGCGGCATCTCTCTTGAGCTACGCCGGGTTCTGTCGGAAGGCATCGGCCTACAGGGACCTACAGAGGCGCACCAACCGGGTCCTCATCTGAGATCCACAATCAAATTAGTAGACCTCGACTCGGACGTGTTTCAAGCATTCGCGGTGCGTCATTTATTCAGCTACATAAACAAAATCTGTCTAATCTGAAAATAATATCTTCATGGGTGTTTATTGTTGCTAGAACAAGCCATACGAAGACCTCTTTCTCTACGCACTGCGGGACCTTGGGATCTTGTGCATCGGACTGTATCGACTGTTCACACTGTCGCTGACGGAAGAGGAAGACCGTGACTGGAAATGGAGCTCTGACGCTCGCTATGTGGCCACCAATCCGCCGGGCAATACCCTGCTGGACATCACTGACCGTCTCTACATTCTTCTCCCGGCTCAAGTCGTACAGTGAACTTTCACTAGTTCATTGCAACTTGTTTCCGACAATTTTTCGGACCATGGCGAGTCAATTTATTTCGAAAGAATTAATTAGCATATATAGGCGTCAAATCAAATAAGAATGAAAATGTTTACTGTACGGTTCTTTAACAGAAACCGTTGGGTTTTGTCCACTAGCTTCATTGTGTAACTACTATACACATACATGATTTCTTAGAGAAGGCTGAAGGAGAAACAAAAGAAACGCCCTTTATTGATTTCTTCCCAAGTTTTCTTGCTCCTTCTTTCTTGGGTCGGCACTAAAGCCCAGATAAATACGGCGCAGGACGTATAATGGAGGAATCATATATTTTACTCCGTCTTGATCAACAACACTCTAAATAGTTTAGGATGGTTTCCTCTTGTTGATATCGCGTGTCTATGACCTTGGGTCCAACTCATCCCACTATGTAGGAAGTCCTACATTACTACGCACTGATAATCTTGTATCCTTTCCACCTGCTTAATGTGTCAAGATGGACGTATTAATAGATAAAAAACACGGACAAATGATTGTGTAACGCTTGAAGAAGGAGCAGCAGTATCAACTGGCTATGTGATAGACTTAATTTAAATGCTTGTGGTCAGAGATGTGAATCGGAGATGGGACAGGATATCATCGACGATTTCTACGATTCGAGAAGAGTTCTTGATGAGTTCGGGAGTCGTCTTATAGACGGCCGGAGAACGAAAGGTCAGACGAACAGGCGAATAGATGGGACAGTTTACAGCGAGCGAGACGGAAAATAGACGAACGGATGGAAGAGCCGGCCAGGCGGAGTAGACTGATGGATTGATTGACGGAAGAAGCGATGTTTGTTACGGGAGTGGCCGAGTGATTGACGGAGGAGATCACGGTGAGACGGGGTAACAGGCGGAGTAACATATAAAGAACCGTTAAAGAGGAGAGAAGGTCAACGGATTGTAGGACCGATGAAGAACCGGGAAGTCAACAGCTAAGTTTCGACAGCTAAGTTTACAAGAATCACCACGAGTCATCCGTTATTTGGTTTTTGGA
>LRSR01013905.1:0-17966 GCA_001579985.1 Hypsibius dujardini
CACTGGTCCCTAGACATGAAAACGGCGGTTTCGTTTTATTTCATTAAAATCGATTGCTAAACCGAGGAACGTCTGGCTTTGTTGATGTTAAACCGAAACAAGGTCTGTTTCTAGCCAATTTCCTGATCTCATGTCTCCCAGTTCGTTTACATACTCAATGTCTGCAATGAGTCAACAAGGCCATGACCCCTGTGTGCTTAGGAAATATGAGCACGGGGGATAGGTTATCATCAAATGATTTCCCAAAGTGAAACAAGAGGAATCGCCATCAGTAAGAGCTTGTTCTGCAGGCCCAATTCCTGAAAAGATGAGGGAAATCATGCACCACATAAGCATTTGTGTACGAGATTGAACTAGATCATGGAGTCTCCCCCAAAATCGAAAACAAGCTTCGGTGAACTGTTTCTGCGTTTCATCCTCATGATGCTCGGTTTTCTGGGTCATAAACCGAAAGAGAACTGTGTTACAGTGGCCTTCCACGTGACGCGATCCATGGCTATTTTACTGCTCAGTTTCGCGGAGTTTCTTTACGAGGTGTGTGCTGCTATGGAAGCTGTCATGTCCTGGCACAGTGAAGGCAATCGGATTGCAATCATTGGCATTCTTTACGATATCAATTACGTGGTGCGAACAGCCTCTACTTTCACACTGATTTCAGCATTTTGCTGGAAAGCCACCGCTTTGACGAGCCTTCATGAAAGTCTCATAATCCTCAACGAAACCAACCCACAAGCAAACAGCAAGAGTAGACGCAAGGAAAATCGCCTTGCAGTGGTGGCTGTGTCTGTGTTCGTAACTTTTATGGCAGTTAACATTTCAACTCGACTTTGGGGAGCATTTCAGACTGGTAGTTCGATCCTATCTTGGAGCTCACCGCCATTTCTTTCGGTCACGCTCCTGCAAGAAGCCATTTTTAAACTTTGTGCATTAACCTTCCAGGAGGCGCTACGCGTACTCTATGCGGGCTACTTGGGAATACTGCTTGCCAATTTTAGAGCAAATTCTGCTTCTGAAACTCTGTCTCTTCTTGACGAATCGATAATCAAGAACCAGACCTCGAAAAATGATCTGATTGGACTGTGGTTTGTCAGAGAAGCCGCGTTGACCTTTGCTGAAAAACTGGAAAAAACCTTTGGCATCATATTTTCTCTGCTGTTTGTCACGGACGTACTACGCCTGGTTTGTATTGTTGGAGACGCCCTCTCACCCCAACAAACAACTCCCCAACGGATCCGTCTAGTCGCATCGGTGATGCTCTGCCTCAGCAGTTTTCTCATCAATGTTGACGGACTAATCAGTTTAATGGATAAGGTAATTCAGAAAGACGTTTATCCCATGCATGGTGCCTGGATAGCATACGTGGTGTGGCTTTTTAACTTCAATGTTGTTTTAGGAAAAGGAAACGAGGGCACATCTGTATAAACTGCGCTCGTTTTGGGCACGAGACCCCCTCCAATCCCTAGATGTGACGAGTAACAAACCTGACACACCTGCGAACAACGACCATTACGGCGTTTCGCAATACCAGGTTTGCTCTGTTCTGTCAGCATTTGAATCAAGTTGTTTTGGATCAAGGAAGGTAGCGGTTGCATGGAACGGCTTGGGGTACATCGGTCGAGGTACAGTCATCAGTGTAAGTTTTGTGACGAGTAAGTATGGTTAGATTCAAACAGCCGGAGCATGTGATGACAAATGTTTTGTTGTGTACAGGTTTTCGGTTGGATCATTACGTTCTACGTATTCCTGCTAGGCCAGCATTGATTTTATCGCAAAAATAAATATCGGCGACCATCGCCCGTCTTGCTCTATAGCAACGAAGTTCATTCGGAAAACACGCAGTTGCGACACATTGTTAGTTTGGCTTTGCCTCGATTTCTTCCCGTGCAAATAATCCAGCTGTCTAACTGTCTAGCAATAACCTTAAATAACTGGGAGAATCCAGTAAGTAATAGATAACAAAGAGTTCGGTACCGTCAACATTGCCAAGATAGTGCATCTCCGTACCAAGTGACTCCGTACCAAGTGACTGCCCGTTCACGGACAAGCTGAGTAGCTTGAATCGAACAACGCAATAGCCCATCTACAGGGGTCGTCATAAACATTTACTCAACTTTGAAAAATCACCAAAACAAAATACGCAATAAATCTTTCTAATAATTTGGAGCATGATGGCCCTTCGCCTTGTGAATTGCCAAAACACGATCGGGCCAAGATCTTCTTTAAATTGCGGTTCGGAATAAACATACAGGGACGCAATCGGTCGCGCGCAGTTACTACTATAACAATTTAAAGTTGAGTAAAGAGGATCTTGACCTCTCACTTTGAGCCATTTAAAACATCCAGCTCGATGCGTTGATCATGAAGGCGCCAATTCCACGAAGCTCTTCTTATGGTGAGCTGTTTTTGCGCTGCAAACTACTGAGGCTTCAACGACAACATATTGAACCTGCTCTCTTCTCATTATTCACCCACAGACATGGAGGAAGACTTCCGTCAACATTTGCATGAACTCCTTGCAATACTATTTACGAGGAGGAAATCGTGATAAAGCAACATAACGGGCAGGACTTGCTAGCAGGCTCACTATTTGACTGTATTCAGGTAGGTATGCCAATGATTTAATTTACAAACATATGACATGAGCCCGTTCCACATTATCCAGCGCGATCATCTTCCCACAGCCAGTAATGCTGCCAATTATAACCCCGTTTTTGTTTTGTAGACCTATGTTCAATTATTTCAGAGCGATAGACTGCTCTTGGGCAGGTACGACTGTGTAGTGTTGTGTGTGCGCGTCCCAGCAAATCTCCATCCCAGGGTCCAGGACTGGAAACATTGATATCGTATCAGGAGCTGTGTTTCCAACCTTTAGGCAAGGGCTCAAATCCACCATCAAAACGCACTAATGAATTGCCGATCATATTACGATGTTCAAATGCGAAAGGTAACGATCACATGGCCAGAACGGCAACAAAATTACACGTCCCGCCGCTTTTGATCACTCTTTCTCAACAGTTTATTTTCTCCCGAGACGGAGCACTCAACGAAACCGACCTTCGACGCCACCACGAGTCGTTTCGGAACGTAGCATTGGTGATGTATCACAACTGTCCGAAGATAGAGGGTATGATGTTAACAACGCTTTTGAGGAGAAATTGGAACGACACATGGAAGAGTTTTGGGCGCGTGAACTGAAGAGACTGGAGTCCTACAAAAAGTCCTCCAAAAATCGATTCATCAAAGGTGTGATAACGGGGGCAGCGGTGATAGCCACGGCCGTGGGAGGAGTGGCGGTGACAGCCGGCGTGGCTACTGGAGCGACCGTTGCCGTGGTTGGCACTGCGATTGGAGAGACTTTGACCGCCCTCGGGGGCATGGCGGCTGTCGGTCGGGGGACCGCTACGGTTGCTGGGGTGGCCGGGGCGGCTTGATTGGGCGATCGGTTGTGGCGTCGCATCCGAAGTAAAATATAATATGCGATTGTTGGCATCGCCCGATTTGGAATTCGAATGAAAAATCGATTAGAGACGGACGGCAGAAATATTTTGGAGAGAGAAACGAGCGGCTATGCCAATCAAAATTGTAAATACCTGGCCCAGTGCGATTTTTGCATGTCAATTAGAGTTTGATGTAAAAAAAAAGTTTTGCTGCCGTGCCATTATTAGAATGATATACTACGTTGAAAGTTCGCCCCCTTGTTTCATTCTTCCAATTCCCTCTGAATCAAATCCAACCGGTTTGCGTTAGAGTGGGAAGCACTTTGTTGTTTTCTCAATGAGAGAGTGAGTGGACGGTGATCCCGGCAGTTGACATAGGTTCAACAGTGGTTATAGACAAGTTGATACGAACTCGAGGAATTTAAATTTTGTTGTAATGGTAACGACATCAGCAATCGATTGTCTGATCGATTGAAGATGATTCAATTTTGTGGATTTTTTGGTTGGTTTCGTTTGGCACCACAGGAATGGCACGGTACATTGCGACTCATAAGGCGCTCACAGATGAAAGCCATATGAGTTGAGCACTGATACCTATTTCCCCTTTTTGTTATTAAAAGGAACTGTCTGGCTTACGTTGAGATGTCTGGGGCCCCATTTTGTTTAGCAAGGCAGGTAACTTACTGCTTGCTACCGTTATATACTGTACTACCCTCGCCAAATGCGGAATTTAACGTACGTCTCAGTCTAAGAACAAAAACGCGAGACGAGGTTAAAAAATTGCGGCAAAAATAGACCGGGCTTAGATCTATCAAAAGGTTTCCACCAGAGACTTTGAAATCCGCGTTTCTGAAAGATGGTGAAGACACATGCTAATATGGCTCACGAAACCAAATGCAGGATTGTATATTCGTTGTAGCTTACGGGATCTTGTTAAGTACTGTAGCCGCGCGATTCTGCGGGTGGGCTAAGCCCCGCCCCCGCCACACGCACCCACACTCACACACATGCAGTGACGCACACCCAAAATCTTCACTTAATTGGTAAATGGTTGAATGGGTTAACGATATAATGGTTCTCACGATCAAACAAACTTTAATGGGGACTTAAACCGTCTGGTCGAATTTAAACTTCAAAGCTGTCACACAATCTGCTGTCAGCTGTCATCAGCTGTCATCAGCTGTCATCAGCATGTCATCAGCTGTCATTCAATCAGGTAGGGCCATTTACAAACGTGTCGTTTGTTTAGCTCAATGAAATAAGTTTCTCTTCTGCTCACCTTTGAAAGTGTGCGTTGATTCCTTTGGCGCTTAAAACATTCGACACACACTGTATAGCAAAGCTTCTAGCCGACAAATGTATTATTAAATCTTGGTTCAAAACAGGCATAATTTATACTTTTTCTTCCAAACTCTTAAATGTAACAAAATAGCACGGAATGTTAGAACGAGATCGTTGCAAAGGGCAGAAAACTGCCAGCAAATCATTCAAATCACTGTCAACAAACGTGAAAGATGTCTGTCGGTCACTAATCGCTTATTCTGTCCCAACAGCACTGTCATCTGTAATTCATTATTTGCGAACGCCATAATCCGGACTTTCCGCAGCAGCTAGCCTCGCGACTGGAGCAATTTTGCATCACTGGGAGCAGTAACTCTCCCCATATTTTTAAAATAACTACGCCAAAATTCAATTTTACCAGCAAATCTTTATGAGAGCAATTACGCATACGCGCACGCACGCACGCGGTCAGTCGGAGATTGATGACGATTTCTGAAGAAGGTGATGCGGAAACATTTCATGTTTACTGAACAGGATTAAAGTAAAAAGACACTTGTTTTTGCCAGCTGACTTACGGTGCATTTTACGGGAGCGGTTTAAGAAGATGTTCCCGGTAGTTTCGGTTCCGGCTTTAGTATTTACACAAAAACTGCCGATGACGTCATCGATACTATTTCCCTCGTGTAGCTTTCTATATGTATTTCTCTAAATTATGGCCATATCACATTTTTTACAGTATGAGAAAAACCAACACTGCGGCTCGTCAAAGGGCAACGGTCAAAAGGCCAAGAATCGAGACAAAATTCACAATTGTTTTTTCATTAGACAATGTTGTAGAAACTTGTGCAGCAAAAACTTTCGCAGAAATACAAAAAAATCAGATTTCTTTTAGAATTCAGTAAAACTGTTTTGACCTTTCGATGACCTCAGGTAAACTGAACTTTTTTTGAAGTGATATGTCTGAGGACAATTTTCAGAAATTCATCTCTAAGGAAGTACTCCTCGTATTATTATTCCCTGTGATTCAAAAATTGTCTCAATATAAAATGTTATTAACACGTCAGGGAAACAGATTTGCCGTTTGAAAAAAAACTTTGCGTTTGAAAAGTCAGTCTCTCACTCAGCACCTGTCTATTTTGTGTTTTCTGCTGAAACCGGTGGAGTTTAGCTTTTCACAAGAGCTGACCATTTGTAGAATGTCTATTTCCCTGCCGGACGATATTATTTTTGGAGTGTAGCAAAAATTATTCCCTGCTGGGAACATCTCCTTCACTTTCTTCCCCGTTACATCCTTACGTTTAACAAGACATTCCTTTTGGAGAGCAACGAGCAGAAGTTTCTGTTTAAACTCATTAGTAGGCGCAGCCAGGCTTGACGCTAGAATTCCTGTACAATGTCTTTGGTCAATTAACGAATCATCTTCGTAACAGTGAATACCAAAGGAAGTTGTAGAAATAAGAGGCTCTGCTTCAACGTGTACCGGGCAAAGAAATGAACTTATATATACGTCTGTGTGTACCGCGATATTTATTCACTCTTCGAAAATCGCTGTATCTACCTTAGGCGTTGATTTTCAGGACAGCGACAATGGCTGATTTCACAAACGTGACCTTTAGCGACAAAAACTGCAGTGTCACCGCTGTTCCGCTCAGGGCAGCTTATCCAGTTGTGCAATGGAAGCTGACTTTGTACACCGTAACGTTCGTCGTTAGTATGCTGGGAAACAGCTTCATGTTCCTCTTAATCACGACTGACCGCCAGCTTCGCACACCCTTCAACACCTACGTAGTCTGCTTGGCCGTAAGCAACATCATCAACAATATTGCCAAGCCGTTTGAAATTGTGAACGCCTGGAAGGGTGTCGCGTGGGCGTGGAGTGAAACAGCATGCTCCCTGTACATGTACATCGGCTGGGTGCAGCTGAGTACCCTGTACAATCTTCACCAGGTGATCGCCTGTGTCCGCATGTGGGCCGTCATCCACCCCCAATCGTACCGCACACGAAACAAGCAGACGTTAGCTGTGGGGCTATGTGTGGGTGTGTGGGTTTACGCGCATTTGGCTAGGTGGGTGATTCTTTACAGGATTGAAAAAAGTCAAAGGTCATGAAGTCCTTTACCCTTTTCCGACCTCGGGGCGTCTATTGTTTGTTAATATGTCTTCTTAACCGAACGTAGCACTTTGTCCTTGACTGCGGGGCTGTGGGAAAAAGCCAAACGTTTCAATAAAGCGCTTAAGTTAGAATTCGCTTTGTTCGCTTACAAGTTACCGAGTTTCTGAGCGAACCTCGCACCAACAAGGCGTTATCCGCATTTGCAAACTCGGCCTAGGGACACTATGCGTCCTAAAGAAGTTTTGTGGGCAATGAATTTTGCGAGATGAAAACTTGATGAAGCAAATAAACGAGAAATCGTTAAGCGTGAATTATTCAATAGAAGTTATCTCGTTGTTTTAGGTTGCCGTTTTGGATTCTGGATACTGCATACTATCGCGTCTCGATCATACAAAACGGAGGCTCTTGCAGCGCCAATACAGCCAAACAGCAGCTATATGTGGCGATCAGCCAAGGCATCTTGTTTTTCATCCCTCTGATCGTATTAATCATGGTGACACCCGTCGTATTTTGTGCACGCATTGCCCAGTCAAAGAAGATTGCAGCACGTTTACCCGTCGTTCCAGTCGTTAGAGGTCCGACATCAGGACGCGGTCCCAAGCAACCACAAAGGGGTTTATTTCTACTGGGACTGCTGTCATTGTTGGCTATTCTTTGTTGGCTACCGAACAGTTGCTTCTTTCTAATGCTCATGATTGATCCGGGATTTGCGACAACAGTTGTTCCGCCCAGCATATCTAAGGTCATCGTCGCCATGAATATTGTACCGTCGTCAATTGATCCGATCATTTTCATCCTGTCGGTGGAGAATTTGCGTCATGCAGTTTGTCGGCTTCCAACCCGTCTACGACGCGTTCACTTGTGACTGGCCGTCAACTTTCAAACCGATGTTTGTGCGTGCGATGGTTAATCCATAAGACACATGAATTTCACCCGCTTTTTGAAGATGCTTTTGAGTCGCCCTGTTTCGTCCTATTAAAACATAACCTAACAGTCATTTGATACCTGGTAAATGTACTGACACGTTGCCGTAACTCAACAAAAACTGGAATAATCAAAATACTTTCCGACGATAAACAACATTTATCTTGAAGCGGCAGTCGTATCGTATGTGGAACTTTGCTAATTCACCCGGCCTTTAGCGCTGTTCCTTGAGCATCTGAAGTCTCCTGAGAGTCTCGGCCTGAATATGGATTCCATCCGGCGGAAGAATACCAGTCTAGACTTCTGGTTGGTTCGTTGATAAAAGCTCTGCCCTAATTTAAAACGGAACAGAACAGCACAAAACAAAACAGAACAGAGCAGAGCAGAACAGAACAGAACAGAACAGAACAGCACAAAACAAAACAGAACAGAACAGAACAGAGCAGAACAAGACAGAACAGATCTATTGATTTCACGTTGAAGTATTGCGTATATCAAAAAACCAAGGTACTAGTATCATATATTTGAAGAAAATAAGTCTCGCTGTGCCTTGTCATAAATACAGCTAGTGGAAGGTCTTGTAGCGGATCGCCACTCTTTTTTTATTTTTTTCTGGTTCTCGGAATCAGATTTTTTCAAAACTCCCTATAAAGGGCCACTTGGACCTTATGGTTCTACACACAGAAGGCTCTGTCGTTACGGTTATTAATCTAATGGTCTATCACAGGGGGTTCTTGGAAATCTGACCCCCACAACGCCACAAGTTTCAAAATGATCAAGAAAAAATGCTGTATTTAATGTTCAATTTTGAAAAAAATATGCATTCTGCCCCTCTGCCTACCCACTGGTCCTATCATGATAGGTCTTGGTTCGGACGTGTAACGTCCCTTAATGAGCCCCTGTATGATAAGACGCAACTGGTTAATTTGATGCTGTACAGAGTATTCCGTCTTTGTATGATCAGGGGACTGCACTTTGGCCGCGCATTCACACGTGGAAAATTAGACCCCCGAAAGGATCAACAGATTCAAGAACTTTTATCGTGAATCGCTCAGTGCGCGCGAGAAGGATTGCAAGCAGGATCTTATCCAAATAAGCATAATCTGACTTTGCCTTTTGTAAACTCTCTATACGTGACAGCAGAGTATTTGTTGGTCAGTGCTGCAGCAGCAAGCGTATCTTTCAGTTAACACTCACAGATACACAAATCACAAATCACAATCACTCGATTAGTGCCAGTCAGAGATGGAGCACTGGCGGCGACCAGAAAACGCAGTTGCA
Source organism: Hypsibius dujardini (assembly GCA_001579985.1). Taxonomy (NCBI): domain Eukaryota; kingdom Metazoa; phylum Tardigrada; class Eutardigrada; order Parachela; family Hypsibiidae; genus Hypsibius; species Hypsibius dujardini. Next base: position 9,037 of record LRSR01013905.1, read on the forward strand.
GTTACAAACTCCAAACCTAATTCGTTTTATTTGAACTGAACATTAAGCCACAGTGTGAGTCTTTTAATTAGACAGATATTCATGTTGCAAACTACCAAAAAATCCGCCATGGAGAAGCGCTATCTGCTGTTCATCTGCTTGTCAATTCTCACGTTCTGCCTGGCAGCAGACGCCTCCAATGCAGAAGCAGCTCGACCGTGTAACGGAAGGCGCTACAGTGAGGGCGATAGTATCGTCTGCGTCTGCAGTGGCACGTACTGTGACGACTTAACTCCCATCGTACAAGGGGACATTCCAGCGGGGCAGTTTCTATCATACCGCTCTTCACGCTCCGGAGACAGGTGAGCAACCCCTGCATGGCAGTCCTGTACATTACTCTTTCGAAGCAATTGCCAGATGAATGATTCAGGTTTCTGGCGGTGAAGGGTACGATCCAGCCCAATGGAACCCGTCAAACAGGTACGGAAGTATAGAAGCCTCCACAGTGTGAAGTAGGGGAAGAATTCCAAGTGCGAGTAGTTCTTTCGATTTGCCAAACCCCTTCCACCTACTTCCACCCCTACCCTCTTCACCCCTACCCCTGGTTTAGGCTGGGGGCGGGTTGTTCCGGTGGAGGACAGTTATTTCTTCGTCCATCATCTACTTGACCAATAGCCATGATTCCCCCCCCCCCACGAGAGTTCGCGGATTATGACTCCGCAGAGCCGAATAGCCCACCAGACGTACCTTATTCGAATCTAAAAGGCATTATGACGCTACGATATTAATGCCAGTGAGATTCCATTACGTTTCATCGCTTCTTTTTATTAATGATTCTGAACTGATTTATGCGCGCGGGAAGTCATCTAAACTGCTGGCCTCTGCTTAATGTATTATAACGATCCGTTGTGACAACAGGGTCAGGCGTGGGATTTCATTTGGGGATCGGTACATCTAACAATTTGGCTGTTTTGCTTAGATGATGGAACCGACCCGACCGGAGCCGTCGTAGACGCAGTGTTTACGATCAGCAATGCTGGATCGTATCAATCGCTCATCGGTTTCGGCGGGGCGATGACCGACGCCGCTGCGATCAACATCATGAGTTTGAGCGAGGCCGCGCGGAAATCGCTGTTGGATTCGTATTACTCCGAAACCGGGTCCGAGTACTCAGTTGGGCGGGTTCCCATGGCGAGTTGTGACTTCTCCACGCATGTCTACTCTTACGACGAGACGCCAGGCGATTTTGATCTCAAGGATTTCAAGCTCACAACGGAAGACCTTGATATGAAAATTCCACTGCTAAAACAAGCGCAAGCGACGGCAAAGGCACCGCTCAAAATTTTCGGCAGCGTGTGGTACACAATTTTTTAAGCTACCGCAATGGATGGCTGGGCAGACAGGCAGGCAAACAGGCAGGCAGGCAGGCAGGCAGACAGACAGACAGACAGACAGACAGACAGACAGACAGACAGATAGAAGCGTGATCTCATAGCAAGATAATCAGCTCGATTTCTCTCGTTCTTAGGACCGCACCAGCCTGGCTCAAAACAAGCGGCCGGGAGAACACGTCTGGACAGCTGATCGGTCAAGCTGGAGACAAATACCACAAGACCTGGGCTCAATACTTCGTCAAATTTGTCCAAAGCTACGAAGCCCAAAACGTAACGTCGTACTTTTGTTTGTCTATTTTATCCTTCCTTAAGAGACACTTGCTATCAAGCGAACATGAATTGGTTATCTTCCATCTCATCGCAGGTGTCCATTTGGGGACTGACCACACAGAATGAACCCATCGACGGGTACATTCCAATGTTCCCGTTCCAAGCCCTCGGCTTCACTCCCGCCAGCCAGCGTGACTTTATCGCGAAAGACCTTGGACCAGCCCTGGCGGCAGCCAATCTGCAGCACTTGAAGCTCATCATCATGGATGACCAACGCTTCCTCCTGCCCAATTGGGCGGACACCGTTTTGGCGGACGACACTGCGGCCGGATTCGTCGACGGGATTGGGGTGCACTGGTACTTTGACGGTCTCACTCCGGCCTCGGTCTTGACCAAGACCCACAACCGCCATCCGGATAAATTCATCCTCAGTACCGAGGCCTGTCAGGGCTCGGGGATCGGTCAGCATAAAGTGATTCTGGGGGATTGGTCGCGCGGCGAAAGCTATGCCCAGGATATCATTGAGGTCAGTGATCACATTAACCTTTCATTACTGGGTGCCAAAGTGCACTTGCACTAAGATTAAAAAAATCCCTTAGACAAAAAGAGTTTTTTTTTATATAAATTTGATAGAAAAGTCAGAACGTTTGTCGGTACATCACTGCAATCTTGCCTTAAGCAGGAAATTTACATAAAACATGTTACACAATTTATAAACCAATTAATAAGCGACCTTTATCACGTTGATCACTTTTTACTTTTCTTCTCAGAACCTGCAAAACTGGGTCGGTGGATGGGTGGACTGGAATTTGGCGCTGAACACGGAGGGAGGACCCAACTGGGCGAAGAACCAGGTCGACAGTCCGATCATCGTCAACGCCACCGCCGATGAATTCTACAAGCAACCCATGTACTACGCACTCGCACATTTCAGGTATCCCTCCCTGACTGGCTCTTAAGTGGATACCTTGGATACCTTGGATGACGTAAGAAGTGTTTTTATTCGATAAATTTTCAGCAAATTTCTGCCGCCGAATTCGGTGATTCTCAAGAGTAACCTGGCCTCGACCACTAACCCATGGGGTGTTAAAAGGGTGTCCAAGACGAGCGGACTGCAAATCGTTGCCGCTCAACGGCCGGACGGTGGGCTAGTGACGATTGTGATGAATAAGGGAAAGAAAGATGTCAACTTGAAGGTTGTCGATGGCCCAGGAGGTGGCAGAAGTTTTGTGGTGACTGTTCAAGCTCGTTCCATTCAGTCGTTTGTTTGGTGGTAGAAGAGAGGATGCACCATCTTCGTCTTCAGGCTCATTAAACCTTAATTCCATGCCGAAGTTTAAGGATGGACATTTCTTCATGATTTCAAAATGGAATTATCTTTATGTGTATTCTGAGTGTGGTAAAAAGCTCAATCGTATCACCGAACATGCCAATTGTTCTGTAGGGCTTCCTGTTTTTAACAGGGCAGCGATCGCCAAATACTGCGATTGTTTTCTGCGTTTTTTCTTCAATTTTTCGGTTGCGAATTTCCCAATAAACTATCTTGAGATTTTCCTCCATTGGACGTTTTTGAAACGTTCGCCATATAAGTGGATCTGGCCTGCTTGACCCATGCCGATCTGCGTGAAGGCCTGAGTAACTACCAATTTCACTTGGAACTCGATAATGGACATATATTTATCGGATATACGTGCTCATGTGCAGGAACTTCACAGTGCATACAGTTTGGTTCTCAACGCAACAGATGACGTTCTCAGCAACATTATGCAAGATGCATGAAACGTTCGCCATATAAGTGGATCTGGCCTGGTTGACCCATGCCGATCTGTGTGAATGCCTGAGTAACTACCAATTTCACTTGGAACTCGATAATGGACAAACATTTATCAGATAAACGTGCTCATGTGCACGAACTTCACAGTGCATACAGTTTGGTTCTCAACGCAACAGATGACGTTCTCAGCAACTTTGTGCAAGATGCACGTGAACTTATTCAGGACACCGATGTATTTGTTCTCTCAAGTATGAGTGCATGGAATTTTAGTTGTCATGGAATTTTAGTTGTGATCACTAGTCTCGCATGCCGATCAATCTGTCCACCACCAGTGCACATGTGATATGAATCCTGACGGGCCGGACGGGATTTCGAGTACCTTACAGGGAGTATTGCTTGGCAAAGCGTATGTTCAAAGCGAGGTATTCGCCCAGGGTACGCGAATATGGTATTTGAATTGCCAGCAACCAGATTACGCAGCAGTAATCCGTTGAATAAATGTCCGAGAATTGGGATAGTAAACTCACGGCTAAGTAGTCCAGCAAAGCAAATAATAATGATTACCCGTTTAATATTTATGTAGATGGCCAATCTAATAGAGAACAGATGAGGGACACGTGTGTGTCGCGTGGAGTTTAAATTTCTTATAGGACTCTGGTGAACGACTGGCCGACGCAGAACTTATCAAAGATCCAGCTGTTCAGCTTTGTAATATAGACATCAAATACATCTAAGTGTGATGAACAACTTTTGAAAGATCGCGTTTGCTAGACTTCCTTCTCGAAATTCCGAGGAAGCTAACCCACGGAGCAACTCTTGAGGTCAGGGTTTAACTCTCCTGCATGCGATGTATTCATACGTTGGTATTCAACTATTCACGTACCGGGTTGCAACTATTCACGTACAGTGAAAGTCGTGAGATCCGAACGACGTCACAGTGTCGTTTCTTCTTTACTGTCTCAAACTCCAAACTAGCAACGGCCGGCTCCGAGCAAACGGTTCGATAGAAATAGACTCACGTGACCGTTCGAATCTCAGGACTTCCACTGTACCGGGTTTGGGAATACTTTCTGTACTGGGCTTGAGGAGCATCAGCGCCAACTAGATGGGCTCACTACCTACAACTTTGTTTTCGCATTTTCTGGATCACTGGGTGAAAATCCCCGTCGTTCATTATCGACAATGTCAATTCCATCTTCAAGGCCCCAATGAGGATGAGTCTATGAAAAATAACTGAAATAAGTGGATAGCTAAAATATTGTCTTGTTGCGGATGTCAGCTTCCAGCAAAGAACGCAACTAACCACTCCAACCCAATCAAACTGTTTAAAGCTAAGATCTTTTTCCCAGAGTAATTCAGGAAATTTTAGTTCGACTTTATCTAGGTGGGGATGATGCTCTTTGATGCCAGGTCAGAATATATTGCCGAACCCGGTACATCTAAATCTGCAGTATCTCTGAAATGTTCCATTCGCATGATTCTTTTGCCTCACTCTCGGGCGAAGAAGATTGTGCGCAGATAGAACCGTTGTTAATGAAAAAGATTGCCCGAATTGTGAGCAGAGCTCTCTTTTAATCATAATTACAGCACGTGGTAGTACAGCGATGCAGGCTGTTGCAACAGCGCTCTTTTTTATATTGTTGAAAATTCACGGTACATTATTTTCTCTCAAGCTAAAACTGTTTGCAGCAATTCAGTAAATAGCGCCAATAATTCCGGCAGGAAATGTAAAAGATCCGCAAACAGCGCGGTAGAAGGAAGCTATTGCGGCAGCAAGACCCACAAACCGAGGAAAACAAACCATGGAAAAACATTCTGAGCCCAATTCTGCTTCAATATCGATATGCAATTCGCTTAATAACCAACCGAAGACGGGAAAAAAACTTGCAGTCAGCTCGTGATGTACTATTAACAGCTTGTATATTATATATTATATATTCTGTATTTGTATTTCAAGACTAAAGTGTACTAAAGTGTACTACGAGTAGAGTCATGGAAATATGACGCAAAATAGAGGTGAAATATGGAGCGATAGATAATAGACCGGAAGAGGAGTGAAAGAGCTGGAACGTGGGGTCGTTTATGTCCTTCATGGATTGGCATCTTTCTCTCTCTCTTTCTCTGGTACAGTTCCCCGTGCGAGCCTGGATAGCAGCTTACGTGTTTAGCAGAGGGAATGACATTGCCTGGAAAAAGGGATTAAATGTCAGCTGACGCTAGAATGACCACATTATCTGGAGGTTTCTCCAATCACTTTATCATGGCGAATATCCTGTTTCCCTTTCTTCCAGACGCTGACGTGCGTAGACAGAGCATTAGCACAACAGAAGGTCACAAACTACGCACGCATGTCCCGCTTAGAGTCGTTAGCATGTCGCGCGTTTTATACTTTAAGTAATACTATCAAGTGTGACAATGCGTTTACACTTTAATACTGTGAGACAGAACATAAAGTATAGTAATTTATAACCTGAAGTAACATACTTTAATATACATTCAAATGTGGACAAAATGTTATGTGAACAACCCATTAATACATACATGGCTATAATTTTTGGTGGCAAAGTTCGAGCCATCAGGGTGGTCTGAGTTTGAGCCACCCTTGCCACAATTTTGGGTGGCAAAGTTCGAGCCATCAGGGTGGTCTGAGTTTGAGCCACTCTTGCCAGAGTTTTGGGTGGCAAAGTTCGAGACATCAGGGTGGTCTGAGTTTGAGCCACCCTTGCCACAATTTTGGGTGGCAAAGTTCGAGCCATCAGGGTGGTCTGAGTTTGAGCCTTTTTTGGCTTGAGCTTGCCACTGCTTTCTTCTGAATCTTTAATTTAAAGTCCGGCCCAGCAGAAAAATTAGATCGAGCAAGCTACTCTAAATTCCGCCAAAATATTCAAGATCAATCAATCGATCGATTGAGTGAAGGCTGCACGGTCAACTGTATTTATGGGCGCGTGCGCGCAGTGATTTGATTCGGCTCGAACTCGGACCACCCTTTTTGGCTTGAAGTCTGCCACCCAAAATTGTGGCCATGTGTCTATATAGTTGTACGTACATGGGATGTAATATATGTTGGCCGACGCAGCTTTTGAGGCATGAAATTTTGCTCATCCTTCGTTTGGTGAGGACCCGCAGGTAGTCCCCGTAATCCGGCTGAGCGAGCACGCTAAACTCTTCCAAGGGCGAACTCCGCGATTCCCGCTCCAACTGCGGAATGCCGTTCGAGCTGAGTTGCCGGCCTTGTTGCTGCCGAAGGTATTCGGGATATTGGCCGACTGAAAAGGCCAACGATGCCGGTTAGCCAGATGTCAATTCAATGCTCATCGCAATCACCAAACAACAAACATCTATCTCAAATGAAAATTTTGTTTGTTTTTTTGTCTGAAAATTTCGTTTTTTTTTTAAATTTCGTTTGAATTTCGTTTTTTCGTTTTTTTTTTAATTTGACATCAATCCTGAACGAGAACTTTGCGTACAGATGTGGCAGCAGTTTTGTCCGGACCGAGTTTGAGCCACCTGATTTTGTTGGCGCCGTGGCTCGAACTCGATCCGGACAAAATTGCTGCCACAACTGTAACATCACTGGACATAAAAAGACATTTTCAAACGACTAGTTGTCGAAAAAGGTCAAATCTAAATAATCGACTGTCGATTCGTCCATGCTTGAAATAGACAATCGTTAAATATATTCGTTTCCTTTTGGGAGATTAAACACAGTCAGACCGAAGATCGGTCCTGCGTTTAGAGAAATAATAAAGAATTTCCGGCAAGACAAATGCTCGATTATTACTACCAAATAAAATGGCAAGAACTCAAAATCCTCGGCGGATTTGTCACTTGTCCAAAAAAGAAACGGTCAGATGAGTTTTCCTGTTAAAATTAGCGGACGAGTTACGATTTACCGGTGCTTCCGATTGCCAGGCAGAGGTACAGGACAATGCTGGACATTGCAAAGAGTTTAAAAATTGACCCGCTCATTTTTGAGGTTAGATGGAACGGGGACGCGTGGAATAAGAGTATGTGATAGTTGATACAGCAAACCTCCCCGTCAAGTACTGCTGCTGCTGCTGTGGATGGATGATGTGGATGGATGATGTGGATGGATGATGTGGAAATGGAAACAGATTATTACTGACTCTCTACTCAAACCCAACACAACCGGATCCGATGGGGCTATCCGAACACTAGAATGAGGAATCGACAGTGCGGAATTCAGGGTAGGCCCCGGTACTTAAAGGCTCGCGGTGACTTGTGAGCGAGTCAACAAAAGTAATAATTCAATTAATTTTTAACGCGTCTACCACAGCGTTTCCGGATTGTCCTCCCCACACAGTGTATAAGGTGTGTGTCCTCTTTGCATACACGCACACACATACCAGACGTATGTGCTTCACAGATCGACGATCAATGACCACACAATTCGAGAAGCATTCCAATAGGATCGCTGAAAAAGCAGAGAGTCAATTGCCAGGGGTCGACCTTTTTAAGCTCTAACGAGGACGACCCGATTCGTAATTGGCTCGACATTTGACGTTGGCGTAAATCGACTCATTCATTCAATCCTCATCGTCATGCTCTCTTTCTCTCTTTCTCTCTGTTCGCGGGAGAGAGGATGTACGCGCATTTCTATGCTTTTTCAAGTGTTTATGATGGGTGGGATGGTGTGTATTCGGGACGGGAGGAGATGCGGACCACAATTGATGCCATACATCTCACCTTGCCCTCGGACGACGTGCGAAGCCACAATTGCATCATGCGATAGATTAAATTATGTGCTGAATAAAGGAAGCACCGGGTATGACTAATAAAACGTTCACCGTCCTCTTTTTGATTCGTGCACGAAAAAGAGAGAACACGGAATGTATAGACTGTATACACGCGATGAGTGTGGGTGAGGTGACACAAGAGGCCCGGGTTCGTAGGGGTAGACTGCCACCAAACTGGTCGTGCGTATGTAGCACACGGGGAAGCTTGCACCTCGAAGCGAAGAGCACTTTTCAAAACAGCAATTCTAATGACAAAATCAAACCAAATTTGTGTGAGGTTATTGGGCACTGTGTCTGTCGTAAAGGCACCCGTCTCATCAAACTGCTTTTTTCGTTGCGTTATTGTGGCGTGCTATCCAAAATAGGTTTTGATTTTCCTGAACGAATGTTGAATACGAATGAGGGTGTGACCTGGACCATTATTGAGATCGGGTTTGCCTTTGGTTTTTGTGTTCCAGTTTTTTCGGAGTTTTTTCAATTAAATTTTACTTTTTGGCCTGCAGTGGATGCTCACATGAACAGGCGTTGTACCCAAAAAAAACATTTGAAGCAACGCGATGAGTAGTGATTGAGAAATGAAGGTTCTAAGTTTGTATCAAAAGCATATTCCTGAACCCAGTAGGCTACAAGTCCCCTTCCTTTCTCTTTCCCCGTTTGTCCCCTGTTGCTTTTAAGAGTGTTGACCAAGGTCCCTTTGAGTCATCATAAGAAATTTGATCATTTCAGAAATTCCAATTGTTCCGCAATCTTCAAGTG
>LRSR01013907.1:0-30751 GCA_001579985.1 Hypsibius dujardini
ATGCAGATATGCAGACAGACGGACAGGCTGACAGACATGCAGATATGCAAACAGACAGACAGACGGACAGGCTAACAGACATGCAGATATGCAGACAGACGGCAGGCCGAGACAGACAGATATACATAGAAACAAACAGACAATGATAACAGATTCTTCCCGTAATGAGATTTCACGTACGTCCGGCGAAAAACGAAGCATTGGCTCGAAGAAGTCCAAGAATGGGTCACCAATGTCCAGCGGACTTGCGTGAACAAAAACGTGCAAGTAAGTTGGACCCCCTAACGGAAACTTGCAAAACGGATCTTCTTCCAGTAGGCGGCGTAAAATGCTGTTCAAGTCATCCGGGCGCATGAAAAGATCCGCAAGAGCTTTTCTCGCCGGGAAAAGGAGCGGCAAGCAAATCCGGTGGGCCTCTTTGACGTTAAATCGGTTCTGCCCAAAGAGCAGCTCCACTTGGTCAACGTAGATATTTCGCCCGGCAAAAGTCTGCGTTATCGAGTGGAAGAGGTCGCGGAGTTGCGAATGAAGGGCGGGAAGTCTCTCGTTCAACGTACGGGAACGGCCCTGCAAAATAATCCACCAAAAAACGATTAATTCAACCAATCAGGCTATCAACACTACAACAACAACTACGGCAATGCCGTAAAAGCTGATTTGGGAAGAGTGATGCTTAAATAACGTGTTTAATCTAAAAAAAATACTAAATAAATTCCAATCAAACGGAAAAGCTTATTTAAATAAAAACAATTATTTTGATTGAAGGAAAAGCCACATTTTCAGCATTTATAATAAAATTGTTCTGCCTTACTAATTAGATAATTCCTTAAGAAGACAAACAAAATGATATGTAATGTTCAATTTAAACAACATTATTCTGAGCTGTATGACTGCAAAAGTCTTTGCCTGTAACCGGAGGATAAATAATATTTTTAATCAATCAATCAACAGTTAGACCTCACTCAATGCCATGAGATTGTAAATATTCGAACGTTACAAATCAAAAAAGCCAATCGTTCAATCAACGCATCAAATGTATGTTTAACTGCGGCCGAATATTTCTCACCGATTTCACGTGACGATCCAGAATTTCAAACGGCATCGGCATCTGATCGCGATGAAAAAGAATCTGCTTGATGATTCCCACCACTAAATTCCCGAGATGTTCGCGCTGAATGGCGGGATTAATGGCCACTTCCAGAAAACTGTGCGCCATTACTATTTCGTTTGTTCAGCTTCTAAACGCAGAGGGACAACAGTGAAAAAAAATTGTCCACAGGAAAAAAAAAATAATTAATAAAAAATAATAATTTAGGTTTACACTGGCAAAGGTTTTTGGCAAATTTAAATATATTTCGGGAGGCAAGTCACGGAACACAGAAATTTCGGGGAGCGCGGGATTTTTTGACAAAAGAATATGCGTTAGGGGTCCAACATCTGCTATTTTGCTGGGGGTGTGCCAGAAGGGCGACTGGGCGTGTCGGTCATTTTCCGAACCCCTCATTGGATCGTGCGATGAGCGTGCAATTTCAGTTCCAGTTTGTGGGAGTATTTTCGGTCATTTTGCACTATTGCAGCGTCAATGTCGCATCGTTTTACTCCCTACCCAGCAGGAAAACGTTTCATTGATCCATTTTCTTATTGAATTGCAAAACTGTTTTGAGAAAATTTGGGGAGAAAATGGTGAAAATGGCCGTTGCTCCCACCCGAGGATGGCTGATTTTTCGCATCTGCGCTGCCGCCCTCGGAATCAGTGCGGGAATCCTCGTTGGCATCTATTTTTGCAGTCCCGGAAAAGAGAATCCTCATGTCATTTTTTGGGGATTTTTTTCGTGTAAGGCAACTTCGGTGCATGCGTGAATTTTCATGACATCTGATTCGTACAATTTTTATAGATGAGATTGTGGTTGATCGATTGATGAGCTTGTTTTAACAAATTGTTCCATTGCGGTTCACTTGATTGATTGATGGTCAGATTGTGATTCTCTCAACTGTCATTGCGAGGGTTGACGAATTGATGGATTTGTTGGTTGCGTTTTAAACCTTTTGTTGTTGCAGCGCTTTGGGCACTGGACGCGATGGTCCTTCACATCTTTTACATGAAGGGGAAGCTTCGGAATTACGTTAATAAACTGAAGGGGTGGATGTATGCTGGGGCATTCGGTCAGCTGTTAGGCGTCTCTTCTTTCATTGTCTACATCGTTTTGGGCATTGTTTTTCATGACAGTAAGTATGTGACATGTTGAAAGTTGTCCAAGCATGCTGACAGACTTTGATATAGAGAGCCAGAGAGCCAGCCAGACAGACAGACAAACAGACAAACATACAGACAGAGAAACATACAGACAGAGAAACAGGCAGACATTTATTCTCACTCTCAAGGGATTTATTGTTTACTTACAGACCTGAAGGACTTCCGGCATTCCTACTTCATCGCTTCCGTCTGGAGCTTCATGACGTGGAAGTGGAGTTTTGTCCTGTTCTGGTATAGTCGAGAATATCGCCACTTGCTGCTGGAAGAGGCCCTCATCCCGGTTGGCGGAGAGGACAAACTGTACGGTGAATATGGCCACGGCAATATTGTTACCGCCCCTGAATCTTCTTCCTTCACTTAAAGAACCTGGTTGTTCTCCCGGTTTGTAGTCCAAATATCCTCCCGTTTTTCCGGCTATTTTTCTGACCTCTTACTACAGGCAAATTGCATATTCCTGGCAGTTCTGTGATTTTTTAACCTCATTTTACCGGCTTTCTTGACACTTTCCTCTTGTCCACAACTTTTTGGACTCCTTCAATGATGCTCCCACAGTGTCGTCAAACACATTTTAAGAAGATTATATTAATCCGACCCGTCACTTCTGTTATTACCGGTATTTAAATCATGAATATTTTATTTTTATTACGTTAAATAAGACGTTTTTTATTTACAGATTACCGAATTGATAAAAAGTAATAATTTCTGAAGATGAAGGTAAATGTATGTCTGAGAAGTTGCTCCTGAAAATTGAAATACATTTATTTGGCGTCTCAACGCAGCCCGGAATATAAACAAATGCGATTTCTGAACTAGACAAAAGAAAGAAATAAATGACAACGTCACCGACAGCAACAAATCCCTTTCTAATATCACAAACACTTTTTTCATTCTCATGGTCAAACAAAAAACTACAGGATGAGACTCTCATTCATTCAGTTCAGGTGAGGGGAAGGCAGACTGAGGTGGATGTATTCACACTGAAGTGAACTATGGGGAACATTCAACGCTGCAGCGCACCGTCACGCCAAAGTTCAGCCGGAGCTGTTCGTATAGGAGGAACATGAGGACGGTCTGCGGGCCTATTCTCACAAACGCCGGCACGAATCCCTGCAGAGTGCAAAATCCAGACAACTGATTTTAACAGTAAACAGTAGTGAGTCGTCTTTTATTACCTTGTAGAAGGCCAGTGGTCCGTCTTTTGCCGTTTCTTTGATGCAGTGTCTGAGATTCTAAAAGAACCAAAAAAACCATTGCATAAAGGCAAACAAACAATTGCGTTAGAGGTAGATAGTCAGAAGCAGAAACTGGAAGACAGACACAACCAGGCAAGCAAGCAAACAAAAAAAGGTGCCCGGACAAACAAGCAAGACAGACAGGCAAGCAGACAAAAGCAGAGGTGCTTCGAAAGATAAATGAATTTTATAGGCAAACAAACAAATAGAAAGAGAGATAGACCGATAGATAGACAGACAGACAGAAGACAGACAGGCAGACAGGTAGAAAGACAGACATACAGACGAACGGACATACGGGCAGAGAGACAAACTATAGAACAGGCAGGAAGACAGATAGACAGACAGACAGACAGACAGACTCGAACAAACGGAGACAGATAGACAGCTTTACCTCGTATCGTCCTGGCTCCGCATTTTGCATCCTTGTCTTTATGCAGTCAAATGGGGCTGTGATCGTCGTACTTGAGCAAGCCTACATCATAACAACACCAAGCTGAAGATGGCATCGGAAGCGCATCATGGTGTTCGGCCCCCAAGTGCAAATATCCCACTCGCTCAAACTTACTGCAACGGAACTGCCCAGCAAGTGCGTGCCGGCCGAATCAGGGCATCCCATTCTCAAAAGGAACTGTTTGACCTGGTCGTAAAAGGAAAGCTGCCCGATGGTGATGAAAACCGAGCGGACAATGACCATCGACGAACCGCTCCACAGCCTGAGAAATGACAACACAATGACGCATGACGTCACTGAAAGTAAAGCCTTATTGGGCGGCAAACTGATTGAACACATCAATGCAGTAGGTTGGGTTCCAACTAAACTTGCAAAGAATTGTCCAAATTCATACTTTACAATTACACTCTGAAAAAAATCAAAAGAAAGCAAGCAAGCCAACAAGGTATGAATTTTTTATTCAGGAAAATTGAAAACCAACTTCTAAAAATAATTGGTCACATAAAATTATTAAATTCTAAATTAAGAGATTTGTAGGCTATTATTTCACTAAAATTATCGCTAAGTAACAAAATATGAGATTTGTCCGAACTTATTCAAATTTAATAAAACCAATTACAGCCAATGTAATTTTAAGTATAGGTTTTTATTAGAACTATTTATAAGCAAAACTTGAATAATAATAACATAATTTGAAAAATCGGGGAAATAATAAAATAGTTTGGTTTTATTTAAACTTGTAAATCAATTGATAAAAAGGTTATGACTGGCTTTGCTGATTTTGTTCACCTCACAAAGCCTTCCTCCCGAACGACGCGCACCAGTCCATCCAATGCGTGCTTATAATTCCGCCGCATACCCTCTGGCAGTTTGACATCATTCTGCATCCGCACATTCACCAAATCCGCAGGTGCTCCGACAAATCCCCCACAAGCTCCAGAGAAGCCGGCAGTGAGGATTTTAATATGAAAGGGAAAGGGCTTCGTAGGATCGCTGGGTTTTAATGCTTCATAAATTCCAAATCGTGTTGTTGTGTGCGTCAACTGAAGACAAATAAAACAATCTTTGCGTACGCTCTAGGAAATAAATACGAGTAAACACAAATGGGCGAAGCCCTCGGAAATAATTGCGAGAGGAATCGTGAAAAATAACACATCCATCCCACAAAACTAACCATTGATTGATTGATAGAATGCTGGGAATCCGATATGAATAATCGATCAATCAAAGGCTCATCTTCCTTCCCCAACGTGGAAATACCAATGCTTTCGTTGATCAAAGGTCCAATTAATTAAAATACAAAAGCCAACACACGGTGTATTATTTAAATAACATATTTAAACTTAAATATATATATATATATAGTATTGACTAAATTTAAATACACCGGCAAAATTTATTTTAATGAAAAAGTATCAGATTTTAAAGACAAACCACATTCTCAGCATTTAAAATAAGACTCTAAATAAAATATTCTAATATTTAAAGTGAATGTACTGATTTTAAAGAAAAATACATTTTAAGTATCGATTTCTATTTTTGTCAATTCAAGTAAAACAAAATTACTAATTTTATTTAAACTGAAATGCCGCGTTTTCAGTCATTTAAAATACATTTTTTAAACATATTTAACTGACACTAGCCTACATGTACTGTACAAATTTTAATTCTAATTCAAGAGCGACAAAAACCTATCCCGGGAGAATGGAAACATGTTTCACCGGAAAAGCAACGCGAGCCATTGATTGGTTGAAGTAATGCACATTTAAACAGCACAAAAATCATCAATCAATGGCTCAAGTCGGCTGACAAATCTAACACCTTCGACTTTTAAGGAGAAAATCTGTTAGTTTCAATCGGTTCGTCTCCATTAAATCCCAAGTTATTCAGAAAAACTTCCTACCTGACGAATGAGCGAGGCGGAGATGCCCGAATACAGCGCGAGGAAACCTTGCTGTCGGATTATTTGCGTCGCCACAGGTAGCAAACGCGCACTGCTGCCTTGTTGCGTTTGAAGATACACCTATAAGGAAAGAGAAGCGTCACATTTCGCAGAATGCATTTAGTTTTACTTTCCAACCTTTAATGTGTCGAGGGGATGAGTAATGCATACTGCAAGCGTGCTGTGAAAAATAATAAATAAAGTTATCAGATAAATCAACCAATTAAGCTAAAGTAAGCGATGTGAAGTATCCAATTCAGTATATCAATCAACTGAAACTAACGATGGAACCATTGGTTTACGTTCAATCAACAATCAACCGAGATATTAAAACCTTAACTTACGATGCGACACCGCCGAAATACCAGCGCGCGACTTTTCTTGTGACGCTAACGGGACGGGAGCGAAATGCGTCCACTGGAGGTGAGATGAGTTCGGCCACTGGCCGAAATTGCGGCGAAGTAGCCGCCATTGATTTAATAATTTAATAAATGTAGAAAAGATAGTAGAAGGAAAAAGAACTTAATCAATAAATCAATCAGATAACTGTGATCTATTTAAACGCTCGATTTCGATTGGGCCGCTTGATTTCCATTCGAAGAATGCCGTTGATTGAGACGACCAGCAGACTGCTGGGCGGGGCATCTGCTATTACGCTCGTTTGTTTTGACGAAAGCTAGCCACGTCTCCAGTCTGTGACGCCTGCAGTTTTGGCCAACTAGGTACGACCACAAGACTGCATCGTGCAACAGTCCGTCAAAAAGCTGATTTCCCATCCGGTAACGCACCTACCGCAATAATTCCAACTGAAACAATAATTCTCGATTAGATTAATTTTTTCTGTCCCATATACATCCATGAGAAAAAACGTACTGGAGTTGTATCGCATACGAGTACTAGTAGATGCTCATTGCTCAGGATGCATTATAATTTGCATGCATGGGTGATCGTGAAACTTGTCAAAATTAGACGGGCTTTTGGTAAACATTTTACATTACTGTATTTTAAATAATTGTTCATTTCAACCATTTTTTGGTTCAATCTGAAAACATATTTTTGGGGCTATTAAAAATAATTTGGATTGGGAGCCAAAACTTCAAGATTTCTCCTTGACAGAAGAAAGCTGATTACTTTACCAGATACGGTACGTCCTGATCTTAAAAGTGTCTGTGTACCAACTTTTCTAGATCTTCCGTGACCTCCATGCAGGATTCGCATGAACTAATAATCAATAGTAATAATCAATAAATATTGCGTGTTACTTTGCTGCAGCAAATGATTAGGGATGGCAAAACTAAATTAAGCTAAAAAACAAACAAAAAGCTAAACTAAAAAATGTTGTCACCAATTCTTTGGCCTAAATCTATTCAGCTGATTAAAAAAAACTAAAGTAAGCGTTAGAGTTTCTAGCAATTCTAAGTGGGGGGAAAGCTACTAAAACTAAAAACTAAAACTAATCATCTAATTTCGACTTAAACTACACAAACTTTCAGCTGCTGAAAGAAGCAAAACTCAAAATCCTCACTGACCAATTTGTTTTTATTAAAACGCTAATTAGTTGATAAATTTTAATTTTCGTCCTCTTCATAAGTGATATATGAAACTCTATAATGAAGCTCTTTAATTCTGTTTGAGACTGTATTTTCTGAACATGTCTCTTTCACTCGCAGTCGCATGAGACTGCCAGCAGTGAGAACTGGTGCACAATTAAAGAATGTTTTGCAGGTGTCATAGTCCACGGCAAGAATGACTAGCAGTATTTTCCAGTGTTTCCTAATCACTTGTTTACTTCACGATTTGAATCATTTACTTCAATTTTGACGTTAGCTAATCAGCAACTCCGTTGAGAGTGTGCCCTGGAAAAGGCCCTTTCCATAACGGACAAATTTAGTAAGACTGTAAATTGTATATCGCCTTCTTGATAAGCGCGAAGGGGTACCATGTCATGGTGGACTCTTGCGATAAACTACATTGCGTTCAGCGTTATTTTGTTCTAATTATTATTATGTACAGATGTAGACCAAACCGCGGGATTACCACCCCCGGTCGGCACATGCTCCGCCTTCGGTCGGTCGTCCTCGCTCTGCATAGCATAGTAATACATGTAACCATAATCAAGGAATTCTGCCTCAACCGTATCTGAAGAAGATACTCAAGGAAATATAACACCCGTTATCATCTGGCTGTCAAATACAGCTGACAGTTACAAATAACAAGGCAGTCCCCAAACGCAAGTAGCAGGGAAAACTGCATTAAAGCGCCAGAAACATCGATGATTGTTTTCCAATTTTGAAAATAGTGCTTTTCAATCGTTTGAGGTCCCGTTATTCCTTATAGACACGCACCCGGCAATTTCCCCGAAAATGAGCCGCCTTTTGGCAGTATTGGCAACAGTGTCTGTTCTAGTAGCCTCGGGTTAGTCTTGTTTAAGTAACGCGACAGAACTTAAGTAAAATATTAAATACATTTAAATCTACCGAGAAAGTTTATTTAAATAAAAAACTTATTTTATTTATTCGAAAAGCAGCATTTTTAGCATTTAAAATAATATTATACTCTGTAAATAGAATATCCTTAATGTTTAACTGTTTAACATTACTGCGACAACATCGGTGTAAGGAACCTTCACAGTATTATTTAATGTAACGCCGGATACTGTCCCGTTGCAGCCTCGGCGTTGAGATGCTACACCTGCCAGCACAGCGCGGAAAATCCGGGAGCCTGCGAGCTGGATCCCTTTAATACCTTGGCTCCGGAAGTGTCGCAGGTCGAATGCAATACTTCCTGTATGGTCGACAGATCCGAATTCCGATCTCCAAACCACTCGGGCGGCGGTCCGCCTGGGTTTGGACCACGTACGTCACATACTTAAACCGTACTACGAGTATTGTGTGATCGATCGATATATCTGAAAGTTAGAATGACATTATGTTATTAGTACCTTCCTTTTTTTCCCGTGAATGCTACTGTCACAACTCGACTACGTAATGAAAATTCGTGCTATAGTACAGTACATGAATTTTCGTAATCCGCTGCTTCCCTCCCTCTATACTGAAACTCTGTTTTCCTTAAATGTTTAAATTTTGATTTGTACTTGTTACAAGTGTGATTTTTTAAATTTAAGTTCAATTGACGTAATCAAATTTTAAAATTAACCTAATAGCATATGAAATAATTGTGATATTTTGCAAAGTATAAGTAAAAAGTCGGTCGGCGTATCCAGAAATATTGATGACCAGAGTTCTTGTTACCAAAAGGGCCTCCGTAATTTAATCGGGCAAGGGAGGGTAGTCAATCGTAAAGTTTGCCCGATAGGTTCTAAAGCCACAAGGGTACATGGTTATTGCAATTGTATTATCGTGAAGCCATTTTCGCGAGCCGACTTCCCGGTATGGTCGTTTTAGTGAAGTTAACTTTTTCATATACTGTAATTATATATTTCGCGGGGAAAAAATAGTTATCGTTTTAATATTTTAAGCTACACACGGTCATCGATAGTCTGCCAAAAGTGCGTACGCTTTATTCAGGAAATTTGTTTTTAAATGCAGATCGAATTCACGTTCGGCGCGGCTGTGCGGAAGCAGTGATCGCTGACGGCTGCGATACTCGAATGGTGCCGGGACAAATAGGAGCACCACCCCATACCACCACACTCTGCACCTGCAACACCAATTTCTGCAACACCAATACCCCGGTGCCGGCAGCACAACCAACTTCCCCCCCTCTCAGTAAGAATCTTTATGCTGTACATACGATTATGCGATATGTGAATTAGCGATTCCTTAAGATTCTGATGCACAATATAATGAAGAGTTCGCATGAAGAGTTTCCGTTTGCGCCTCGATTCTGCCTTTCAGCTGGCCATAAAGATTGATGGTCGTTTTAAATTATCGTCCATCATTCTTCTCTTGATTTTTCATTTTCATATCAGTTTTGGCTTGTAAGCTTCAAAGAATAATGCCATGTCCCTGTATATAAATAGATAAGAAAGAAATTATATTTAAATCAACACTTACCCAAAAAATATAGGGTCCACCACGAATATTTGTAACTCCCTCCAACATCTATGAGTATGAGAAAATGAAAACTAAATTCAGTGGCAAGGAGGGCAGTAAGTTAAAATCAGCAAAAACTTGATTTGACATGAATCCGACAGTAATTGTGCTTTTGAAGAATTTTGTCTTGAAAGTGGTAGGTTTGTATCCGCCAACTTAGGCCGAAAAATATACTACGAACTTCAGTTCTTCCAATCGTGTTTGGAGCTTAAACGAAAAACCGCTCATTGTAAGTTATCATGACATAGTTTTGCTATGAAAATCACGTTTTATTGGTTCTTGGGATGTAGCAGGAAATTTTTGAGAAAACAGAATTCGCGCAAAAGTGCGCAAACACTTACTTTCAACACATTAACATCGTTTTAGCTCCGCTCCTACAACATTTTTAATTTAGTAGCGAGCAATTTTATGAGTTATCCTTTTAGGGTTACTTTTTTTGCTACACTATGAGGTAAGGGCACTGGAATGGGCCACTTGATTTTCCCATACCCTGGAATGGGCCACCGGGCGGCAGGGGGCGCTCTGTCGCAAAATTAATCAAAAACAGATAAGTCACTGCGTAGTCAACGACCTCTACAGTGGACTTTCTCCAATCGTCTAATGGAGCTTTTTATTTCTTTTTTTTAAACATGTTCCCACAATTGTTTTTCATATCTGATACGCGTTCCACCGGATTATCGATTATTCTCTGTCGCTTAGAACCTTAGTGATAGCCAAAACTTGTGTGGAAGGTATGATTCCAGGGTGGCCCATTCCAGGGTACGGGAAAGTCAAGTGGCCCATTCCAGTGCCCTTACCTCATACCTTTAGAATCACTTAATGGGAAAGCAGAATTTCAAAGGAATTACGAACACAATGAAGCAATCAACCCATTGAGCCCGTGGTAAAATTGGCCATTTTAGTCCGTGACCCTAGGAAGGTTTCCTAGATGAGATTTCAATTTTTTTTTATCATAAACTCAATTCAGGCTTCAGATGTGGCGTTTTTGCTATTTGTGAGGTTAGCGTCAATTGAGCTCAGTTTGCGTGGCCACCGTTTAAAAACTATTCAATGTTCGTGGTGAACCCTGTAGTTCAAGTTTCATAGCGTCTATACACCAAATAATTTTTAATTGTTTTGCTCACCACACCAAAATTACTGTACTGTATATAGATGCGATTGCGCTGTCAATCAGAATATCGTTAATTTAAATATTTGCGATGCACATTAACCCAAACTAATGGAAGTTTAAAATCCCTTTTGACCGGACAAAAAGTTGGGTCAACCGTGCTATACGCATACAGTATACCCATTGCTAACTTCAGCCTCGGGATTGAAATGCTATACATGTGGTCACCACGAATGGACGAACAACGGCACATGCGGTCAGCAGCCCTTCAATTCATCAGCCCCGGGCGTTGCAGTGACCTTCTGTGACACTTCCTGCGAGACGGAAAAATTCATCAACCACGAGGGACAAGGTACGAGCAAGGAAACATTACATACAAATTACATACACATGTGGCAAAAATCTTCAACTAACCAGGTTTTTTTTACCTGCGCCCAGAAAAATGGAGTAGTCCGAGTTTGAGCTAATTCATGCCTTCCTGTGCTACTTTTGATTAAATGTACAATCAATCAAAATAATCAAAATCGAGTAAAAATCGGTATATTGATAGATTCGGTACATGCTTTATTTTTGACTGAAAATTTTTAACCGAAGAGTCTACAGACTACATTGATCATGTGATCAATTTTAACAATCGCAAAATTGAGTCTTGAACGAACGAACGATGGAATTTAAATTTTGAAACTCGGACCACCCTATTTCGCTGGGCGCCAATAAGAAATGGTCTTAACTTGATTAGTTGAAGGTTTTTTTCACACCATGTTCTGGTGGAGATTTTATTTTTAATTGCCGTTCTTCCGTTGCACATTTGCAGTCCACGTGAGACGGACCTGCGGCTTGCTCAAGCTACCCGACGGATGCCAGCAGATCAGACCGCTCCACGGACCGGAACAAGCGCATAACTTTACCGTGTGCACCTGCAGCACGGACCTCTGCAACACCGGACTCCCTGGCACTCTTCAGGAAGGCGGTAACAACGGGGCTCGCGGACCGATTTTTGCCAGTATGGTTCTGATCTTTGCTGCTCTCCTCCTGTGATTATTTATTCTCCACATCATATTGTGATATTTTTTATTGATTTCTTTGCCATGTAAATTATACTATACACTTTCACACACTGTTTGAAATCACATTATCTTTTTTTTCTAAATTGATCCCATCTGAGTTAAGCTCAACTTTGGGAGGCATGGTACAAGACAAGTAAGAAACAACAAAATTTTACTGCTTAGCTTTGAAAACGCAAACAAATTCAATCGGCTCACGGGAAAAGGAAAAGAACCCAAAACCGACGCGGCATATTGTCCCACTGAAATTTCAGTGCTAATGCGTTGTTCTAAAAAAGCCCTTTCTCCGGTATGCGCCTGTATTTGCCAGCAATCAGTGTCTTCCTCTTCGGTCCCCAAGGGCCAAAAGCCTCGAAAGCCAAAGGTTCAAACAACTCCCAATTTAGAACAGGTTTCGTTTAGGGTCCTTATAAGGACTTAGGTTACATGTCCCCCCCTTTCCTCCTCAATGGATCCTGCGCTTTTCTATTTTCCGGTTTTGACCAAATGTCCTTTGGCTCGATAAAATGCGGATTGAGTTTTTTAAGATCCTAATGTTTCCTCGTCACAAAAAGTTTAAACCCTGAATATTTGACATTACCCGAGCGAGTGCGGAGGGAAAAACTAAAATGCCCACTTTCATCTTCATTCCCATGGTTATGGTTACACCATTTATTCGACCAATGTCTAAATCTCGGGGGTTTTTTACACTAAACGATTGAGGAACAATTTGGCTGTTTAAAACGATTAAACTTGTTATGAGGACTTAAAGGAACCTTGGTCAGCACTTGTAAAAGCTTTAGGGGAAAAAAAGAGGAAGGTGAAGGGGAGGGGGATTTGTAGGCTAAACCCCTTACCAGTGGAAATGAGGACTCCTCATGCTAGGCCAGGGGTGGGCAAACGGAGGAAATGCATTTCTTTCAAAATTGAAACTTAAATTCGAAAGCAGAACAGGACGGAGGTTGCGTAGCTTAATACTTGAACTCAAGTGCGGAGGAACCGAATGCGAAGGGAATCAGCCTCCGATGACTTGGTTAAAATGAACAAGAAGTCCTGCGGACGGTTCGGCTGCCGTGCGATGTTGGCCGGTCGTCAATCCCGCTACCTTCCAGTCTGTAAATGGAAAACTTCTGAACCTTGATTTTGCATGAAAGACTGTTTTGCAATCCAATGCGAAAAGGTGTTCCAGTCACAAGACAATCTATGACCAATGGAAGGAATATGAGTGTGACCGGATTCTCAAACATCATCAAAAAATGAGGTTTCGAGTGGGCCCATCCCAGGCAGTCTTATCAAGGTCGAAGTTCAAACAGCCGAAAATTAAAATAGTCCTTGCACGTTGTCCGCCACGTGGCTGCTGGCTGTGGATTTTACCCCACACGCATTCCTCCTGCTGTGTACCTCATCCCACGTACGGAAAGCGTTTACTTTTTCGGTGAGCATTTTTCGCATTTGTCCTTTAAAGTAACTTTGACAGAATGCCTGCTACCGACTATACCACACTAGCCACCAATCTAGCCCGTTTAATACCGGGTGGTGGGGTATTAGATTTCACCGACCTCCCACCGACCGGGCCGGATCATGCTCGGTCGTTTGTCTGCGAGGCTTACGTTAACGGATACCCTTTTAGGGGAACTGGGAGAGCGACGACTTCGAAGAACGCCAGGCACGAAGCATGCCGGGATTTCGTCTACTGCCTGCTCAAGAATGACGCGACTTTGCTTCTGGAGACACTGGCAAATGATACAAGTTTTTGTCCTATCGCGAATAGAGCTCCCAATGCGGCACGCGAAGGGCCAACACCAGCACAAGTTTCCCAGGCGCCCAATAGTTCATCTGCTGCAGCTGGAATGTCACACAACGTTGAATCCACGAGAACTTTAAGGCATATGCCATCCGAGGAAGAGCAATCGGTTCCTGAATTGCCAGTGCACCGACAGCCGGATGCCAACACGGCAGAGCCAACTAAAGCGCCAGTAGTTGAGTTCATAAAGATTGCCAAGGAAGATTTTGAACATTTTCTTAGTAAAGTAATGCCGCTATAAATTTATTGCCTTGCATGCTTTATTGTACCGGTAAGTACGTGCGTCATCGGTTGTGTGGGTTGCACATTTTGTTTAGAGTGGATGTCGTTAAAAAAACTCTCTCCGTGCCTTCTAAAAATCTCCTGAATTTATTAATAAAACACTGCCAAATAATCGTGTAACACAGAACTTCATTCTCCTTCCTTGCCGCGTATGTTACTCGCAATTTATGGAGTTAGTATAATGGTAAATGAAACAAATTAGAACTTCGGTTTGAACTACATGTAAACTATTAGATATTTAAAGCAAAAAATGCATGAAGGCACAAGTCCTACAGAGAAGTCAGCAAAGGTGGAAAAGTAGTTAAATGTTCTCCCAATCAAATCGATATTGATCAGATGTCGCTTATTAACTGATCACGATGGAAGTAATCGTAATAGCGTAAAGTGGACTAACAACTGCACATGCGGTCAGCAAACCTTCAATCCATCAGCCCGGGGCGTTGAAGTGACCTTCTGAGACACTTCCTGCGAGACGAAAAAAATTACCAACCACGAGGGACAAGGTGCGAGCAAGGAAATATTACATACAAAATACTTGCAGTGAAGCTGTTGTTTTCATGCGGAGCGAGCGAAGCATTTCTTATTCAGCTCTGCTGGTGGCCGGTTTGATGTCCGGCCTCGCCCACGCGTACGCATGGGCACGTGTACGGTCCGCGTGGGCGCGTGGGCGAGGACGACGCGCTGTGTGTATGACGTCACGCAGCGCTGCATTCAGCTCTGCTGGTGGCCGGTTTGATGTCCGGCCTCGCCCACGCGTACGCACGCCCACGCGTACGCATGCCCACGTGTACGGTCCGCCCACGCCGTGTGGGTGGGCGACGCGCTGTCCGTGTGTCTGACGTGACGTCCTTGCCCATTGCTCCGCATTTCTTAGTGTATAACATACACTTGCTAGTTAAATACTCATTTTCCGGTTGCAGCCCGTGTGAGACGGGCCTGTGATATAGTCAAACTACCCGACGAGTGCCAGTAGATGAGACCGCTCCACGGCCCGGAACAGCCGCATAACTTTACGTGTGCTCCTGTAGCAGCGACCTATGCAACACCGAAACCCCCGCAACAGTCGAGACAGGCGATAACACCGGCACACCCCAAGCAGGTGGTATTAGTACCTCCCAGGCAGACGGTAGCACTGTCCAAGCAGGGGGAAGTAACCCCAGGCAGGCGGTAGCAACGCGGCTGTCGGTCCGGTCCTTGCTAGTGTGGCTCTTGTCTTTTCTGTCCTCGTCTTCATAAAGTTTCCCTTTCACTTTTCTAAAATTGAGTTAGATTTTGGAGCTTCAGATCGGATTTATTATTGCAAATTTAGATTGTCTATAGTCTACAGAAAGAGTCCAAAGAGGCTTGGCGATTCGCCTTAAGAAGCAGACGGTTCGCAAGATAAAGTTCGTCATAAATGAATATGCACATATCGTAACCCGATCTATTCTTCTTCGACGACGGAAGGACTACATCTTCATCGCGTAATTCTTCGAACGAGATTCAAAAGAAGTCCTAAGGACGGCGGAGCTTCTTTGCCAGACATGGAAACAATAACCATGATATAATGAAAAGCAAATAACAAGCGGCAAACCTTGAAAAAGAAGAACTAACAGTCTTGTATCCTGTCAATTAGCTGATAGGATAAAGATTCAATGGTCACCCTAAAAGTTTCATTGTGAATCAGCGTTAAGAATCCAGGCATGGGTCAGAGCCTGGCTCGCTGTTATCCGCACCGCCGGATCCCATTCAAGACATTTCCTTAGTAGGTCGACCAACTGCGAAGTGGGGTCTTCGTGTAAAAACGCCGC
Organism: Hypsibius dujardini; assembly: GCA_001579985.1. Lineage (NCBI taxonomy): Eukaryota > Metazoa > Tardigrada > Eutardigrada > Parachela > Hypsibiidae > Hypsibius > Hypsibius dujardini. The sequence continues at coordinate 15,965 of LRSR01013907.1, forward strand.
CAGGCTTCGGGTTCCCGGCAAACCTCGTAGGGCTTTACATGGTGTAGAACCGCTGATCAGTTTGCCAGGTCGCCCCCATTCGTCCGCCTCGGTGACGCAATATTTGGGGATTGCACCGTAAGCAAAGTACGTTCCCGAGGCAGAACATGCCGCTAAAAATGAACTCGTCGGCAGACCCATCGTTTCCATGATAACAGCCAACATGTCTCCTTCATCGCCACCAGGAAAGAGGATGCTGCCTGTTGCGATTTCCGCCAGGACACATCCGAAGGACCACATGTCAATGGGTGGTCCGTAGGCGCGGTCTTTAATGCGGAGGAGGATTTCCGGAGCACGATAGTAGCGAGATTGGAGGTAGTGATAGAGACGTTGGCTAAAGAGGCAGCTGGTATTGAAGTCGCAGAGCTTGATGCCGGTCCGACTGGGATTCACAAGCAGAACATTTTCCGGCTAGCACACAAAAATTTGGGGAAAAAATTAGTTCCAGTTATTCTAATCCAGACAATCAAGAAAAATGGCAAGAAATGGAAGGTACGAGATGATCCCAAACAGACATAATGAATTCAGGCAGAGATACGGATGGTAAGTCAAAGAAACAAGACAATTGAAACATAGAAGCAGGAATAATGAACCAAGACAGACAAATGAATTCAGAGCGGCCGGCAGATGATTAGCAGATCAATATCCAAACAAAGAGCAACCAGACAGACAGACAAACAGACAGACAATCACAGACAGACAAACAGACTGATTGACAAATAAAGAGTCACAGACAGAAAAAGAATAACAGATAGACAGGCAGCTGCAGACAAACAGTCACATACATACAGGCAGAGAGTCACAAACAGACAGACAAAGAGACACAGATAGACATGCAAAGATCACATAGAGATAGATTAGCAAACATGCAACAGATTCGCAGATTTACCTTGAGATCACAGTGGATGATTCCGTTCTGCTCCAGGAATCGCAACGCTCGCAGCATCCCCAGCGCGAACTTCCGCACCGTGCCCTTCTCAAAGTCCTTTGTCTTCATCCGCTTACACAGCAGCGAGTACATATCCATCAAGCAGGCATCCATCACCAGCACCTTATGATTCCGGAAATCAAACTCCCGATACAACCACGTCAAATTCGCCTTCTTCTCCACATCCAGGCTGCCCAAATGGGTCATCATCCGAATCTCCTGCAGCGCCAGTTTGACCGACTTGTCGTTGTTAGTCATAATCTTCAGGGCCACCGTCTTGCCATCCTTGTGGTCGTGAGCTCGGTACACTTGTCCGAAAGCTCCCGTTCCAAGCTGCGCTGACAGCTCATACCTAATTTTTACCAAAAAACGCACTTAGAAGTTAAAAAATATAATTAATTCTCTGCAATAAGTGAAAATCTAAGCAAAGAAGTTAAACAATTTATTTAACAGATATAGCGATATCATTTATTTTTTGGAGAATGAGGCGTATGCAAACTTGTAGGAAAAAATGTAAAAGCTAAAAAATAACAAATATATCCATGGCGATAGGTATAAATCTAAGTAAATACCGATATCATTTTATTTAAGAGACATAACGATATAATAATTTATTGAAAACTAATTATCGTCATTTTAATTAAGCTTTTACTTTTCATCTTAAATCAAGATTTAATTTTTGTGGTCTTAGACAAAATATACTGAATTGAAACGCCAATAAAAACATATTTTTCTGTTAAAGCATATTCTTGTTATTCGGTGCTCGTACCTATAATCCACATGGTCGCTGGCAACGAACTGGTAGACGCCAGCTTGGTCGTCGAATCCATCATTTTTAGGGGCCGGCGCCTTCGACTTGGCTGCCTTCGTGGCACCAAGAAAATAAACCTCGGAATAGGCGGAAATTTCCGTCTTCTCAAAGTCGGTCAATTTTCGTCGCTTAAAGACACTTTGCAGAACAGCTGCTCCGCTGCCCACCGACTTGGCCGGTCGTTGTCTGGGTGCATTCGCCTGCCGGATGGTGCCGAGAGTTTCGTTGAGGCTTGCCAGTTCGTAGCTGTACACATCGTCCTCTTCCATCTCGCCGGTCAAAATGGCTGCCTGGAGATTGGCCTTCGCGATGGACTGAGGATGCAGTTGAAGGTACGGATGATGGGTGTTGTGCCGGGTCGAGACGGTACGTTGCACTCCAGTGCTTGCTGATTTCCGGCCCATTGCAATTTGTGGTCGTAGATCTGAGGGAAAGTGGGAAAATGGAGATGCAGCAGGATTGGATTGAGAGTTTCTGGCCACGTAATAAAATGTCTCGATAAAGTTTTCGATGCTCTGGTTAAATTCCTGAAGTATTTCTCGGAACTGGTTCTATCAGTGGAAGGGGCTCACAAGGACGCGCGGAAGCATTAAGATAGTTTTCAAGGAAACTTTCAACGTGCTTGTCTTGCCTTGCATGAGAGCTTGCTGCAATAACAAACAATTTTTATTATAGATAATAATAATATTATTATAGTTGTTTTAGATCATGTCCGTAATCGCTATTGCTGTTTAGAATAGTTTAATTTTAATTTAATTTAAAAGCGGTTTTGGCTGATGCATAATACTTAATTTAATGTAAACTCCGGTTAGTTCCGGTTTCTAATTTTTTAATTTTAATTTAGAAATCGTCAGATGATCGTTTAAGTAATGGGCGTTTAAATAATTCGTTGCATTTAGATCAAATATTTTTTTCTAAAATAAATAAAATAATAATAAAATAAGATCAAGACACTCATTTTGACTGGCAATGACAGTTGAATGGGCCGCCGTGAGTAATCAAAGCCAAAATTGACCTGTTACTCGACGCTGACCATCCGTCAACATGACGTAACCTTTCTCGAAACATTTTATGACGCTGACATCCATTCATGAAAATAACTTTCTGATATTCTTCAAGTGCAACAGTCTTGGGAAGAAGCATTCACAGTAGGTAGCACAGCTGATGGTTGCTGATATTTACCCAGGCCCATCAACTGATCTTTTCCACGCCTAAAGTGAACTTTATCATTAAAGAAATACTATGTGGATAGGGACCCTTAAAAATGATTCACAGAGGGAAGAAATCATTGCGGGACGCTTGTCCTTTTACAGTACTTTCATGTTAAGGTAGGAAAAGTGACAGGAAGGAGCGAGGCCAAACATGTTCTTATGTGTTTTTTAAATATGAAGTAAAACATCAGGACCTAACAAAGTGCTAAAACAGCACTGGATAGGGGTTCGGCTTGCAGGCTATAGGGCTGATGTCGGTTGTTCAATCCACGCTGCTACGAGCCTTTTGTGCTTTTTCTTCCGGGGTGCTTTTCCCATTTGAGATCCTTAAGATGGTAGAAATTACTCTGTGACCAATGGTCGGCAATTCCCATTCTTCGTCTACCTTTGGAGCCTTGTCCCTAAATGCGTCTACAAAACATTGCCCGCCAAATTGTCAACTTATTTGACGATCGTTCCGTATTCAAAAAACTGCTAAAATAATTCTACAGATACGTCCCCAATTTGAAGAGAAAAAAAATAAAAAAACTTGGGGGAGAAAAAAAAAACTATAATTTCGTCTCAAAAGTAAAGTCGCACCCATTTCATATTTTTGTTTGTCGACGATGGAGAGAAGCCAGTAGGAGGTTTCGACAATACAGTCTCAGAAAAGAAAAGTTTGAACCGAAGTCTGAAACGTCAAAGTCTAATCTAAGAATGAACGTTTCGGAGTCAACCGTAATGAGCCAATTCGAGGCCGAGTCAACATAAAGTTTCTTCGAAAGCAGAATGCGAACCAGAAAATGCAAATCCGCAATCACGGATGTTTCCCACGGAGGCAGTTGCAGGTGCCCGAGCTAGCAGAGAATGTTCAATCACCCACCAAGATGGCGTGTGTGTGTAGGTGAAACGCCTGTACAACAATACCAATGAGTGAGGTCGTTAACTGGGTGAGAGTGAAAAATAGTCACCGCCGTTGTACCTCGAAACGGCAAGGAAACAGGTGCTAATGAGTAGAATGATCGCTGCACCTCCAAGACAACCTTCGAGCACGAGTTCATTTTTTTCATCTAAACCGGGAAAAGAACACACCATGACCCGTAGATCTGGAACCACAATTCACGAAATTTGTTTTTCTGGACTATATCCATATACCCAGACAATGATTCGAGAAAAATCCGCAGATAGGTTCATTCAAGGGCGGCCATACTGAATTCCCCCACAACTGCTGCATGCTTGAAACTGTGACGATTTTCTTGACTTCCGGATCGAATATCAAACAAGACTGAAACCAAGAAGATATTCTGGTTAGAAACTTACATTTTGAATTGGGTTTCAATGCGCCAGTTTTGTTCGTATTATAATTAAACTAATCAAGATCCGCTAAAATCTAGCAAATTTAATGTGCCTTTAACGATTTATTTCGGATTTGGCAACCGTTCTTAAAAAAATGCCGTTTCGAATTTTCAAGCAATGGTGCCAACTGTTATTTGGGGTGAATTTCATAGAAAACCAAACGGTCATACCTTTTTATCATTCTTCAAAAAGCAAACGTAGCGACGCACAGTGGAAAGTTGTCAAATACCGAGTTATCGTGCTCGTAATTAGGAGAAAATATTTTTCCATCTTTGGCTTTGAAAAAACTAAAAAAATGTTTAGCCAATTTTTTGGAATGACGTGGAGGTCACTCGTTTCTGCTATTAAGAACGATGCTATGTGTTGGGAATCAGCGAAATTAAAAAATTTGCTTTTTAAAACGTAAAATTTAATCTATTCATTTGCAAATATTTTGAGTAACCTTAAAGAAGTTTACGTATAATTTGTTATTGGTTTTGAGCAAGGTTATATCACATTCAGAAATGGTTACATACGATACCTGTTCCTGTGGTAGCGATTACAACCTAGTTAGTGTATCTCAAATAACATTGGTGGGAGTGAAAATAAATGTCTTCGTTTACCGAAAGTATATTTTTGTGAGACAGAAAAATAATTTTGATTTTGGGACGAGTGGTGCGGAAGTTATCGATTTTAGTAACCTGTAATCCTCTAAGGCTGTTTTTTCGAAATGTAACTTTTCACAGAATGCCCCTTTTACCATCCCATTAATTGGTTACTGTCTGTCCGATTTGTGTAACCAATCACTCAACATTTTGGTCAAACATTTATCAACCAGAAAATACAAAAGATAAACAATACATCTCGTGCTCTTCAGAAAAACTGAAATACAAATAAGTGAAACTTCTTTTTCGTAGTATTTTCGCCAGGCTTCCATTACTAATGAGCATTTTTTTGATTCGCAATCCTTCCTGGAATATAATTTCATTCTCAGTTTGTGTGGTAAATTTTTAGTATTTCGGAAACTTGAGACATGTTTTTTCTGTGTGACATGGAGCCCAGAGTACGGTTCAGGCAAAAGTTGCAATTAGGGCAGGGTAACGGACCTTTTTCATCGGCTGAATAATAAGGGTATTCAAAGTTTGTTTATTTTACAGCGTTTATTTCGCTATTTCAAACTCGCTAATCTCCTTGGTTTTGAAGATAAGCGAGAAAAACAGCCACGGAGCTCCTTTTCTCGGTTATGTGCTCGCTAATTGTGTGCATCTCTCTTCTGAGTGGTCCATGTGAGTTGAGATTGGCGAAGGAGACACAGCCTCATGTAAGCCAGGGGGCGTGTCCTTGTATCACCGTTGCAAGGGCGTGCAAAATCCGGGAGATCAGCGAGTTTGAAATAACGAAATAAACGTGCAAATAAGCGAACTTTGAATTCCCCTAATATTCAGATCACATTCCGAACAACGTAACAACATGCAAGGCGGCTTGAATACATAGATATCAATAATTCCCATAGAACTGCCCAAGAGATCTTCTATTGGAACTGTTCTGCAATCTCCCATTTGTCGCCGATCGTTTAGCGGATATAATGTTTCGCCAATTTTCCGGTTTAATTTATGAATATCGAATTCTTTAATTTTTTTACAACGTTTTTAAAACCGGGACATTTTCTTCAGTGAAAGATGTTCATATTAGTTAAATTAAAAATGTAATTCACAAATTATTTTTGAAATTTAAAGTTGAAAAATTGATCCCAAAAATTGAGCTTAAGAACCAAATCTAGTTTGCATGAAGTTCGTAATGCATCGGCATACAAGAAGAGACTGCAATCCAGTCTGCCCAATACAGGGAGACACTTAATTTCCGGACTGTTGCTTCTCAGGCTTGCTAGTAAAGCCAGTACAGTTATTACTCAAAACTAAATGCGTTTTGAAATCTCCAACCTTGTGAAAGATTTTCAACTTTATTGTTATGAATTATCTTTGAGTTTTACTCTTTTAAAACGGCTTTCAATGACTCAAATGTTCCCGGTTTGAAAATTCACAAAGAAAATTGGAGAAAGCCAACTTGACAAAGCAAACCAGAAATTGTGGCGAATCTACTTGCCCGATTCTTTCAATAATATTCAACTGTTCGAACGTTTCGAAACGCAGTCCAGAAAATAAGTTTGTACATACTGATTTACTTGGTTGGCGATAAAATACACAGAACTCAATCTGAATTACGTACCGTGTATTGGTTAATTTCTGGATCGATAATCTCCCCAATCGCCTGAACCGATCGTATCCCGTTGGAGTCGATTGTAACGTTCCCGGTCGGCACGGAGAAAGTCCGGTTCCGAAAGTAAGGAACCATTTCGAAGCCATCTAGTACGCGACCGAATTTTTCGTATGTGGCGTTTAGTACCTGCAGTAATAGGATGTCCCAATTAAGTTAAGGAAATTAGTTTATGCCTAAACGCCGGCTCTTCCTTGGTGCTAACCTGGCTGAAAATATGATACATCTCGTATGCTGTGTAAACAAACGTTGGAACCTGCAATTATATATGATTTATTCAAAAACAAAATTGCTAGTCTTTTTCTAAATGTTGGACGACGAGCGATAAACTGAATTATAACAGATTGAAACTGAGATTTCTGTTTTCAACCCTCTGATTTAACAAAGTCATTTAGTTATCCATTGGCGCATTGCGGAAACAAATTCACCGTCTATTTTTCCTTCTTGACTATTCAAACTTTTCAGAAATATTAGGATACAGACCTGTGTTCCAACGCCTCTTGAATCTTACAACAAAATTTGATCTTAATTTCGTTGAAATCACGTTGAAATTGACTCAAAGAAAAATCGAAAGTTTATATATGGCTGGTTTTGCGTGTGAAAACATCAACTTTTTGCTCATCCCAATCCAAAACTCTCCGCTCCTACCGAAGCATTTTCAAGTCGAAAATGGGCAAACGCAACGCCGTCCTTAGCGCTGCAATTCCATAAAAAAATAGGGAAATTAAATCAAACAATTCTTATGAGAAAAGAAGGTTTTAGATTAGTGGTACAGCAATACTCTTGTTTTTTGAACAATGACGTACAACGAGAGGGCCCTTTGGTCGGAACCTTCCCTTTTTCGTTCTCACGAAAATGCCCTATCTACTGATGTACCGCGGCAAGGATTTCATTGAGATTAGGTTTGATAGCACACAATTGGGTAACGGGAACAAGAATGGAAGTTCTTCCTCTAGCAAATAAAACTTCCAAGTCGAGGTTTCTTCCATCAAATTCCAGCGGAAATATCTCGATTAAAGTATCAGATGGTGCAGATTCTCAAGGTAATTTTCGCAATTGTTTCGAATAGGGAGATATGAAAAGATAATTTTTAAATTATAACTGAAGATTACACACATGAGAGCACTGCACGCACAAGGGTAGGTCATTTGTTTATGTTTTTGCAATTGCGCTTTGGACTTCCACTTCTGGTCAGCTGTTGGCCGACCTGGCTCAAACTTTTTACAGCAACAAATAAATGGTGCCCTTTTCTTCCTCAGTTATTAGAATTCAGAATTCAGATTTTCCTCAGCTCTAAGTGTTTAGAAATGGACGGCCAGTCATTTCAGAATGCGCCTCGTACGTGATATTTCTCTAAATCTGTTGTTTTGAGGACCCATTACTTACCGACCTGCAGCTCCCTTAGTAGTGTTCCAAAAAATTCCTTTTTTTGTATTGAATAGCGCAAATAAATCCCTACAACTTAGCGTTTCACATTGATTTTCGGAAAAAATGTCAAGCTGGGTGCTTTATAAATAAATCCGCGATATACATCGGTAGGAGAATCTTTGATTTTTTCATTTTGGAAAGCCGACACTTTACATAGGGCGGAGTCTGCTGACCTGATCTTTAGGATAAGCTTGTTGGTACGTGTTTTGCGCAGCGTTTAGTAATCTTTTCTGGAGTAAGTTGTTGATAGGTCTGCCCTGGTACGGCGACAGAAGGCTGATGATAATGGGACGTATTCTAGTCCTGTTACTGATCCAGTTCTGCAAAAAGATTTCATATAGACTGCATATTTGAATTACAGGAAAACTAGAAAAAAACCTGAAGAAACGAAGAAGGGAAAACTACGAAACATCCAAACAACGAAACAGCAAAAGTAGTCTTCTTTTTTATGCAAACTGTAATATTGAAACTGAAAATTAAAAAAAATTAGTAATTCAATTTTTTCTAGTTTTCCCAATTTTGAAGTTTTACTTTTCTCGTAATTTTTCATTTTCGTTATTTGGATTTTCGTGGTTTCCCGTTTTCGTTCGTGAATCCAAAAAACCAAAATCTAGGTTTTCGAAAAATCTTACCGTGTTGGGGCCGACAGTCCCAGATGGAAAGATTGTCTCATCCTGGCGAGAGAGGGTCACCATGAAGAAGACATAATCACCGCCAGCCATTCCAAGTTTCTCTGCTGTTTTCTGTGAATGGGGGAGCCACTTAGTAATGGCATTCAGCTGTTTACAGACGCTCCCGGAAACTTGCTATTACCAGGGCAGCTTGGGAGGACTCCTCCGAGCCAAACAGGAATACGACTGAAATACACATCAGCTTATTAATTGAAGGTCGATCGAGTGGCTCACCACGTTATCCCTTGATATGATTCAATTCCTTCCCCTTTCCTTAATACTGCGAGTTTTTGAGCCAAAAAATTGGGCCAACCGTTATTAAAAAGAACTTTCGATCCTCTTTGAATTCTTGGTAGAAGATTTGCGAAACGTCCGCTTTTTCTGGTCTTTTTTTGGAGACTGCAGAGTACTAAAGCCACCGCGATGTCCCAGTTTTGCCTTCAGACATTGTGTGATTTTCAGTTATCAAATTCAGATTGATTGTGCTTTATGTTTCAGTCTTATTTATTATGCGGCTTGAAAATACCAAGAATTATTTTTGACAGAAGTTCCAAGTTGCAAAAGCACTGAAAGATCCCAATTTCGATCACTCAACTTCCCAATCCCAATTTAATATTAGATTTGGTTGCGCTATGTCAAAATCTAAAAACAATTTTATTGAGCAAGTGTAGGAAAAGAAAGAAATGTCATTGTATTTTGGCTTGAGGAGGAAAGGCTCCACGTTTTTTTGAAATGGCGAATATAAACTAAAGAATTACCGAAACTTGAGTAGTTTTTCGAATTGAATTAACGACTTCATTTGCAGGAACGTATACCATCCCCAATCTTACAAAACGTGGTTCGACCATTTAATCATTTGAGGGATTTTTTTAAAAACCATCCAGCTAAGCTAGGGATAGGGCATTCTTTAGGCTATCTAATAAAGTTTTTTGAAAATATTCGCAGCAATAATGCGGGATCTGCGGGTCGGCGCGTACCTGCACCTCAAAAGAAATACTTTGCGAAAAACGAGTTTTAAGTTTCCGCTTGATTTTCTTCTGGTCGATTTGTTTCAGACGCAAGCGTATTCATTTAAAAAAATTTAAAAGTTACGTTTTTTGACACCACCAAATCCACAATGTAATTTGAAATCGATTGGCAAGAACTGAAATTTGGTTGGATGTCAAGGGGCGAAGTCATAAGTCACAATCTTGAATTGGAGTGAAATCATGAAATGCACGCTGCTGATCTGAGCAACAGGATAACTTTTTTTCTCTACTCTATTTTTTGGTGTCCGAGTTTTTTGCTGAATGATAGCGTCAAAAACAGAAATCTCAGATTTCGATCCATTATTCAGTTTTTCAATTGCCGTTCAAAAGTGGAGAAAACGGCCAACTGGGTATGTGTGGTTTTTAAAGAAGTCCCGCCGTTCGATATTTGAACTTTTCAATTACCTCGGGCGACGTGGGTAATGGTCCGCAAAGTCTTCTCTGCCTCCAAGTCGCCGGAATACTGGTGGTCATAGTAATGGATGTCCTTGTGCGCCGGTGTGGAGCCGGCGAACCAGTCGAGGAACGTCAGTCGCACCACCCGCCCGAGACGCTCGATCACGATGGAATCACGATGGACCATCCCAGCGATTGCACTCCAACGATTCTCTCGGAAGAGCACGAGGCAGAAATCCATTATGGCCGACACCGTGTAGATGGACACGCTAAAGTGCTGCGGATTCGGCAACCCGTCATCACCACTGCCAGAACTATACACGGAAAGATATACTGCTGTAGTGGGATTGTAATATAGTGTAATTTTGTGGTAATTTTCGATATTTTGAGAGACACATCTATCTCTCCTCCTGCCGCTTTGGAAGTCGGAATACACCAATTTTCCTCTTCCTATACCGCAAATTAAATTTATCAACTAATTTCTGCTGACCAGTTATTTTTTCTACATATGGAATATTTTGCGGGGGAAACTGGAGGGTTGATGTGGCCTTGCCAGGTCGACATTTCATCGATAGAGTTTTAGGCATGTTGATGGGTCTGCACTGAATTAATAATATTTGTCATGGAACTCTTGTTGTTAAGGGATGTAAATATATCATGTATGAGAAAGAATAGGGAATGAGGCCAACCTGCACGCGTGCAACATCCGAAATTCTGTAAATACACCATGTATTGATTAGATAGTAACGTATAATAATCTTCCTGGGTACGTTTGTGTGGGTGTAGCGTAAAAGAAAAGGCTAGCTGACCTCTGGTGAACTTTAATGCAGGAACATGCTCCCGAGAACCTTTAAAGGCACAATTCTTTTGGTGATGTTGTGTGTGAGCAGTTGATGGAGCCAATGGGGTTTTTTAATATGAAGTTTTATCTTAGTTTAGTGTTTAATATATTGCAATTGACAAGATTGATTTTAATGGAAGCTTTTTAATATACATACTAAAATGAATACGACGAAAAACAATAGATAATTTATATTAAAAACCAAAAAATGTTATTTTAAAATAAAAGCCAAAAACACGTAGGGTTTCTAAGCCTATTAATATTTGAAAAAAATAATTGGGCCTGAGCCAGAAATCACTCACAAGGGGACAAGAGGGCAAGGCCGTCGGAGACGGCGGAGTATTCGTAGTAGAATCGCGCCACAAAATTCTCAACATCATCCACCAACAGCGGCACTTGGGGCCGCGCTTTGTTCACCAAGTAAGTGTGGGAAAAATGGAAGATGTGTCCGTACAGCCGACGAAGGTCCTCCATTGCGACGTCGATTCCCGGTCCCTGCATCTGCTGCGAATCAAAGTTGGTGGTGTTTGCCTCGGGAACAAAGATAATTGTGGTCGCTAAATTGATCCGCGGACGTTCTTTCAGGGCGGCTCCAAAACTGAAGAAGTCAGTAAAATACACCAGCCACATGGCCAAAGCAAAACGATTCCCACAATTATACAGATAGAAGAACAACATTCCTGTCTCGAGGAAATAGATAGAGATCAGATATTTACTAAATTAAGAAAGCTGACCGTTAAGCAACCATAACGCCGCACAAATTGACGGGATGCATTTAAAAGTCACCCAGCCAGCCTTTTTCTAGATTTTGAGGGGCATGAGAAAAAATTGAAAGACTGACTAATAACTGAGATTTCCGTTTTCAACCATATAACTGAGCAAATGATTGAGCCGTTCAGGTTATATCGCATAAATAATTTGGAAATCCAGAAAATGGAAAATCCACTAATGCTAGAGTGCTCCCGTTGCTGGAAACGCAGCAATCGCGTGTTTTCTTCCGATTTGTGAGTGAGCTATAGCTCCGCCCCTAGCCCCCTAGCCAAAGGAGGGCAGGTGGGTGGTCTGGACCCTTGATTACTCACCAGTAAAATAAGTCCCGCCCTCCAGTAAAATTTGATTATCTGGGTAGGCGGGTGGTCAAAAAAGGCCATTTTTAATTACGTAATATGTGCATGGCGCCTAAGAGAACGCACACACTATCACAGCGTGACACCCGACCTATACCGCTATTAAGCAACAGGATACAAGCTGAGTTATTCCTGTAACCCGTTGTCCACATACTCTATACAGTATTACTTTTTCATATCACGGCACACAGCAGAGCGATATTAAAGGTTGGGAAGGGACAAACATTTCCGAATTAATGGTTCACAATAAGTCCAGTTGTTGGTTAAATGACGTAGACGTTGTCCACAGAAAATAGGCTTAAGGGAAATTCGCCGCTTTGGAGACTCCTCTGGAGACTCATTTCAAAATTTTGAACGAGAACATTTTTCCAGTCAACTTGATTTTGGGCTTTGTTAGCAGCCATTTAGAATCCTCGCACTGGATTTCGAAAGATATTGTACCACAACTGGCATTCAGAAGTTTTCAGATGTGAGCTTCGAATTTGAGATGGAATGAAATTTTTTAAGGGTTCTCGTCTCAGAACTGTTCAATGCCGGTTGCGATATAAATCGTTTACAATGCAATGTGAAGATTCCAAATAACCACTGAGAATGATGAATTGTGAAATTGAGTCCGTACGGAATCCACCCATTGCTCCACAATACGGTTCGTCTTTGCATTCAGGAGGTCACAACTACAAGAGCAAACGTACTAACAGTTATAAAAAACAACAGTTTTTGACACCTAACGGGTCGAGATTTCAATTTAAAACTGATTCAGAAATTATCAGCAGAAACATTTGACCAGTAAGGGGACAGAGCTGTGGGTGACTTTCGAACTGAACCGGAAACTCGGCCCATAGCTCCACGCTCTTCCTTCCAAAAATACTTCTGGTAATGACAATCGATTTGAAATTAAACTATGGAAAAAATAACGTCGGGATAAAAAAATCCGGAATTTTTCTGAACGCTAGTGGGGGATCTTTAGATCGGCGAGCAAGGTGTCTTCATACCAACATTTTTCAAAAAAAGCCGCTTCTAAGTTTCCGCTGGATTTTCTTCGAAAGAAATGAATTCTGAGTACTAAACAGTTGTACAAATAATATGCTTTGAAAACCTCTGACCACAAATTCACTTTGAATCAGTTGGTTAGGCGCCATCCACATATTACGTAATCAAAGGAGGGCAGGTGGGTGGTCTGGACCCTTGATTACTCACCAGTAAAATAAGCCCCGCCCTCCAGAAAAATTTGATTATCTGGGTAGGCGGGTGGTCGAAAAAGGCCATTTTTTAATTACGTAATATGTGCATGGCGCCTAAAAGCAGAAATTTATTTCGAGGTTAGGGGGCGGATCTACTGTTCCCGCCGAACCGGAGGGAAACATACACTTGCTAAGCATTCCAGTTTTACTGGATTTTTTCCGAAACATTTCTAAATCATTTAAGCGATGCACCAATTGCTAGCTACATGAATTTGCTAAAACATAGGGTTGAAAACGGAAATTGTCTTTGGTCAGTCTTGCCGAAAAAACTGGCTTAGACATGCTGCGTTCCAGACCTGAAAATCGTTTCCTGTGAGACTTACATATGCTCTGGCTGTAATGAGCTTTGATCGAGACGGGGGACTATAGCTGGGACGGCGGCAGTGGATGTTCTCATTAATAACTGATGACGATGATTGTATTAAATATAATTAATCAAGAACCCTTTTACAGGCGGAGTATCCAGCTGAACATGTCTTAAAAGCCGATTGTGCACCGCTATGCCATCTATCGGGACGGGGGACCGACAAACGAAATCATTTGCAGTTTCCAGCAACAGCGGATTTTTCCGGCAGGAAAGCACGCCCACTGGATTTTTGAAAATCCGATCCAAATGTTTTTGATTTTTTTAAATGCTAGCAGAGAAACAATGTTTTCATTCGTTTTTGTCTGGGGTGACGGTTACTTTTCGGTTTTGATGGGATGGATGAAATGTGTCCGTAAATGTGCTGTGCTGTGTCATTTCTTTGGACCGAACAAAAGTGTCACTGCTGGGTGCGCCGCTTCTCGTTGAGGGCATACCAGACGCAGTGGATGCTAAAACAGCTACAATTAGCCTACTGGCAAGCCGGCTAGATATCCTGCCGGAACACCAAGCGTTTTTTATCCTAAGAATTTGCCTGAGTGTGCCAAAAGTGCTTTACCTTTTGCAGTGCTCCCCAGCCTGGGTGTGCATGGACCGGCTGGAGTTGGATGACGTGTTGCGGCGTTGTGTGGGAGCCATTACCAACACTGCTATGGTGCCGGTTGTGTGGTCGTACGCATCGTTGCCCGTCGCGAGAGGTGGACTCAGGATTCGCCGTCCTAATAAATTAGCACTTTCCGCCTATTTCGTGTCGATTCACTTAACGGAGGTACTGAGAAAAATGATTGTTACCCACATCGACGGCGACGAACAGGTGGCGGACGCCACGCTGGCCTGGTGCGCGCAAGCTGGGCGGGAGGGTACCGCTCACCCCAAAGATTCAGAAATTATGGGACTCCTCAGTTGTGGAGATGGGATGGCGCAATGTGATGGAAACGGCGAGCGGGCGGAAAAAAGCCAGACTACAGACTGTCTCAGAAAGGTTTGCTAACAAGTGGCTATCGGCTTTACTAATTTCTTTTGTAGCTAACTTGTTGGAAAGCAACGCTTTCCGGGTCGCTATTGCCCTGCGTCTCGGTGCCGAGATCTGCCAGCCTCACATTTTTCAGTGCGG